>JAQFVV010000635.1:0-311842 GCA_028023455.1 Epiperipatus broadwayi
GTTTTTTTTTGTGTGATTATAAAATGAGATTTCAGAGTTATAGCAAATTTTTTTTTCCCTAATGAGTAGTTTTGTCATGGCCAGGTGCCATATTGTTGTTGTCGTATAAAGTATATAGCTTCGATGAGGCGGAAGTGTCAAATACATACCCACCCGCCCTCCCTTAAAATAGATTTCGTACTTTGTTAGTTAGTATTGTTTAAATATGAGAAGTTTTGATGTAAGAATGTTCGATATATAGTGTATATTCGGTAGTGTTAATATTTTAGTAAAAAGTACAAATGGATAATAGAATTTTTTTTCCGTTTGTATAAATTTTTGTAAAGATCTAAGAGATAACATTTTTCCGTTAATAGAAAGTTTTTCTGAGATCTAAAGTTTGATAAGTTCGGATTAACATGTGTTAACGTACGGTGTTAACAAATATTTTTTCCACTTTCTCTGCGTTTCGTTTTTTTAATGAATAATTTTAATCATGCAAAATTTTTTTTCACTTTTAAATATTTTGCAGTTACGTTTCCGTGCAAACAATATATATAAAATAAGTTTTGTTTCAATAATAGCAAACTTAATTTTCAACTTTATAAAAAGTAAATGCGTATGTTCGTTTTAATAAAGATATATATATAAGATATATTTTTGTATAACATATATGTCAGCCACCTTTAGTTAAGATTTTTTTTTCTCAATTCGGATTATGCTATTGAATCATTTATTGAGTAACCATTAGGTGAAGACCCCTTTGAGTAACCGTTAGGTGAAGCCCTTGTTTTTTAGTGATCGTTTTTGGTGAAGACCCCCTTAGTAACCATTTAGGTGAAGACCTCTTACACTTTAGAGTTTAGGATTGCTGAGTCGCCTGAAATAATAGGTCTACGTCTGCAATCATTGCTTCCTTGTCATAGTTGCGACCAGCGTTTACTAGCCTGAAATAATAGGAGTATGCGGTCTGCAATATGATGAATCGTCTAATAAAATCATGTACATGATAATAAAAAAAATATTTGTATAGGTATATCTGTTTGTATATTTATATGTAGTCATATATATGCTTATTTAATGTCGTACATATTCATATATATGGGTGTATGTGGTATACACTTCGTTATAGTTCGGTAAAACCCGTTTTTATATAAATGTTTTTAACAGTTTTTGATCTCAATGCGTGATTCTGTAAAATTGCTTGATAATTGTTAATCTATTTCGGGTTGTGACCAAAATGGTAGTTGGTTTCGATTCCAGGTTCATAATTCGGAGTGGCAGTTATCATAGTATTTTACTTTTATTTTTAATTTTTTTGTGTATATTTTGTTTTGTTAATCGTACTTAGGCTGTTTAAATTGACTTTTTTTGTGTGTCTTGACCAAAACGATAGTGTTGTTTCGAACCCAGGTCAGACATGTTACTTTACCGAGTTGTATATGTCTTAGACTTAATATTGTCATTTAAAATAGCATTTACTTATTCATGCAGAGATTTTTTTTTTGAAAGTGAAGTGAAACCCAAAATAAATTTGAATCGCATTAAACTTTATAAATCCTTATCAATGTGTGCTTGGATCATTAACCATTAATATGTATATTTGATATGGCCATTGTCTTGACAACTGGCGCCCTTATCAAATAAATTTGTCGGCAAGTGCAATCTCTCATATCGGATTACAAATAAACAAACCATAGGAGATAGATGATCAAAATAAAAATGTATGCGTAGTGAGCCAAAATAATTTTTAAACATGACTTATGTATATTTTGCTCACATATTCCTTTTGATATATATATATTTGTATATTAATGTAAATACAATTTTTAGTTGTTTCAGGTGTCAGAGAAAGCTAGGTCATGCTGTAAGTGGATTATTTTAATTATATTAACATAGCAGTGACATTTTAATGAAATATAAAAATAAATAAAGTAAAGTGAGGAGAATAATATGTAGTATAAATAAATATTAAAAACAGACACGGCAGGATTTTATATTTTTTTTCATGTACAGATACGTATGGACATAGGTTTAAGATAGGACCTCGTGGGGTAAGCAAAGTTGATTTCTAAATACATACAAATAAAACAGATAGTTATATAAAATAGAGAACTTAGAATACTGATTTATTGTAGAAAGAAGTAAAAAAAATTTTTGATATACAGAAGGATATAGCTCCTAGACACGTGATGTAATATACTTATCTACATTGTTTATAAAAGACTAAAATACGTTTTACAAATAAGGTGGGATTGTTATATAACAAAATAGCCAATATTAGGCAAAAATGGAACATTACGACAGCGATGAAGAGGTAGTGCTCAACCTTCCAAATACAGCAACATCTACTCATAGTGATCAAAAATACAATTTGGAAGATCTCATCACAGAAATGAGACAAAAAAGAAAAATGATGATGACCATGTTCCAAGAAATTATGAAAATTACATCACAAAGATTGAACCGCTTGGAGGAAAACGTGAGTCTCCATCAACAACATACTACCAGAACAAAAGTATTGCCAGACGAGGATACTCAGTTAAAATGGCAACATCAACAGAAACAAGATGATACGCAACTTAAATCATTGATGAATAATGAATTAGGAAAGGATATACATATGTTGGAGGTGTCAGTCAAGCATCAAATACAGGATGGAGAAAAGAATGGACAGATGAATGAGTATAGAAAGGAAATGAACAATCATCAACCGCTGAACCCAGTCCAGGCACAACAAGGCAACCAAATCCTTACGCCAATAATAATCCGGTGACATCTCCTGTGGCAAAGTTTGTCCATATCCAATGTTTTAGAGGGGAACCGGATGGAAACCCTAGACACCACCTAGACAGTCTCAAAATGTTTTTTCAATTCCAGAATATGACGGAACAAGAAAAAGTGGTGATCTCCAGTCATCATTTAAAAGAATCTGCCAGAGACTGGTGGAACACTGTCAATACAACCACAAACATTTATGGAATATGAGAATGCAGTTATGGTGATGTATTGGAGTGCAGAGCGGCAGGAAGGTTTGATGTATTCCATAATGCATGAAAGATACCCGGCTAACTATTAAGAAACTTATGCTCAGTTTTTTGTTAGACAGGTAAATCGAATAAAAGCACTAAGTGCATTCAATTATCCAGAAATGCAGATAGTAAGGATGATTAGGCACAACATGCCACCCTGGATAAGGGAAATATTGATAAGCAGTCAAGAGCAAGATATTGAAGGTACAACTCGTATACTAACAGCTATCGAATATAAAAATCTTGATGAAGACAGAAATGGAAAGGAGGTAAAATTTCAAAATAAATCTACCAAACAAAAGAGTACAAACCTGTCAAGAGTAGAAAATAGGGAAGCTGTGCCATCCCATATAGCAATTATACAACAAAAGGATAACGAAGAAGACATGCATTCAAATGCAACCCCAGTCATTCAAGTAAATAGAAATGACAATGAAATATAAGCATTAGTTGACTCAGGCAGTCATGTATCTATTGTATCAAAAAAACTAGCCACAGAATATGAAAGCAACCCAAGATACTTAAAGTTTTCCATGCGCCCCATCCAATTAACACTGGCGAATGGAAGAAAAATGAATAGTGAACAATACCAAATGTGGTTTGAGATTACAATTAGCGGCGAATGTTTTAATCATGCCTTCTTAGTAATGGAAGGGTTGTTGTACGACTTAGTATTAGGTTCAGATTTCCTTCAGCAGTATCAAGGGATCATACATTACCCAACGAAGAAAATGTTAACAGACATACAAGTCCCATTTACAACAGTGGGTCAAGATAATCACTATTGGCAGTTGTGTTGTACAAGCGATCGATGAAGAAATGATAAAACAAAAAGTTGGCATATCAATGATTAAGAATAAGGACCATAGTCAGCAGTTGCAACAAATTTTACAAAGATACACAGCGGTATTTTCTGGTGTACCAGGGAAAATTAGAGGGTATACTCACTGAATTAGGCTTAGAGAGGAATCGTACCAGCAAACAAAAACTTACCCTATCCTATTCCAATACAAAGAGGAAGTGGATAAACAAATAAAGCTGATGCTGGAATGGGATATTATCGAACGGGCCCCTTCTCCATACAATAATCCATTGATTGTAATCAAGAAAAAAAATAGAAATGTGCATTTGTGTTTGGATGCACGCTGCCTAAATAATGTGACCATTCCAGAACGTGATGTGCCACCGCCAATGCACGAAACATTTGTGGAGCTTGCAGGGAAGACTGTATTCTCGACCATGGACATGACAGCGGGTTATTGGCAAATGGCATTGGACCACCGTGATAGAAAGTATACGGCATTTCGTTACAATGGCCAGACTCGTGTTCAAGAGGGTTCCATTCGGTTTAATTAACAGTGGAGCAGGCCTCATGAGATGTTTGAAGAATGTTTTATCTCCTCAAATACAGAACACATGGTTTGTTATGTGGACGATATCGTGATCGCCTCAAAGGACATCGACGAGCATTTGCGTCATTTGGAAAGCTTCTTTCATGAATGCATACGTGAAAATATAACCATCAACATGGAAAAGAGTTTTTTCGCAGTGGAAGAAATTGAATTTTTGGGCCATGTTGTAAATAGTCAAGGTGTCAAACCCCATCCTGCAAAAATGAAAGCTATAAAGAACTTTCCAACTCCCACCAACCAGAAGCAGGTTCGAGCATTTCTAGGATTGTGTAATTTTTATCACTGCTTCTATCCTAGATTTGCTTATGACACCATGCAGCTAATTGAATTAATAAAGAAGAGTAGTAAAAAATGGAAATGGAAAGAGAGGCATGAGCAAGAAATGTCTAAGGTAAAAGATAAGTTCTTGCAAACAGTAATGTTATACCATCCGGATTTTGCCCGCCCCTTTTACCTTCAAACAGATAGCAGTAGGCAAGGCTTGGGTGCTGTGTTGTTTCAAATTGGTGATAAAAATGAGCATCAAGTGTTGTATTTTATTAGTCGGACGTTGAGAGGGGCAGAAAAGCATTATACAACAACTGAGCAGGAGACATTAGTAATAGTGTGGGCGTGCCAGAAACTGAAACAGTTTTTGTTGGGATCAGAAGTGGTAATCATAACTGACCCCAAATGTTTGGAATTTCTGAACAAGAGCTTTTTAAACAATGACAGATTGATAAGGTGGAGCCTGATTCTTCAACAGTTTTGGTATAGTGTCATTTATTGCCCGGGATCACAGAATATTGTGGCTGATATTTTAAGCCACCACCCTGTGCCCATGGCTGCTCAGAATCCAGATTTAGGAAACCAGACAATGAAGATAATGACAACTACAGCAGGAAACAGTGGAATCTCATCTCCAGAATTTAGCGTATTGGCAGGCCCAGGATGCTCAATATAAGAAAATAATTAACATTATTACATCTAAGATGGCAGCCAGTAGGCACTATAATCAATACAGAATCACAGATGGGATCCTTCAGATTAATACCAAAAGCCCTCACAATCCATGGAAAGTCATAATACCTCACAAATTGAGAAACCAAATTATTACCCACATCCATCAGTCGGTGGGACATTATGGTTCTCGGAAAGTAGAAGCAATAAAACGTCAATTTTATTGGCCAGGGATGTACTCACAGATCTTACGTGTATTGAAAACCTATGAGATTTGTGCTTGGAGCAAGGCACCAAATCGATCATATGCAGGAGAGCCACAACCGATCCTCGCATCTAAACCAAATGAGCTGCTAGCTGTAGATCATTATGGCCCATTACCGATGTTTCGACGATTCCAGTATCTGTTTGTCATGTATGATGTTTTCAAAGTACATGAAAGCATACCCAGTAAGGACAGCAAACTCTAGAGGAGCAATAAAGGCACTCCGGGAAAAACAGTTGCCGGAAGTTGGAAAACCTCAGATAGTGATATCTGATCATAGCACAGCGTTTACATCCAAAGAATGGAAGACATGGATGGCTAAACAAGGAATTCATCATAGGCTAACTTCCGTTAGAAATCCACAGGCTAACCCTTGTGAGAGAGTCATGCGAGAAATAGGGCGACTCTTTAGGACATATATACCAACCAACCATCGGGACTGGATAAATAAAACTGAAAAGGTGGTACAATATATTAACAACACAATGAATGAGTCGACAGGATTTACTCCAACTTGCTTGCATTATGGGAAAGAATGTCCTCAGTTATTTAAAACCAAAATGACTACAAGATCAAAAGATAGCATATGAACGATTAAAACGGGCAGCGCTGCACCGGAAAAATAAAAAACGAAACCAGCAATATCAATTCAGGCAAGGGGAGCAAGTATGGCTGAGAGACCCTAGGCCAAGTAATACATCCCGGAAAGAATTCAAAATATTTTTCCCAATATATCAAGGGCCATACACATTGAAAAAGGAATGCGGGAGAAATGCTTTCCTTTTTGAAGATAGTAATGGCATAAAAGGAGTATACAATGCCAGAAACTTAAAATCTTATGTACCACCAGACCCCGGAAAATTTAGAAAGTAAAAAGATAAATATAACTTGTTAGACTAAAAACAACACGGACTCGATTTAAGATACAGGAGATTGAATTATGGATAAACCATTAGTTATATAGTAAAAGAAAGAAAGACTATTAGACAGTGACAAATTAAATATTACAGCAAATAAAGAGTAAGCTTGAACTCACCTGGCACAAAATTTTTATCTCTGACCTGAAGCAACAGCATTTTTTTTTAACATTTTTTTTTGCTCACTAACTATTGGGAAATGAAGCAATGGATCTGAAGTCTGATCCATGCTTCACAGCCTTCTATAAACTTAGTTAGTATTATAGACCTGAATTAAGTTTATAGTCCAATATCAGCAGGGTTTTGCATTAAAGCTAAAATTAATTATGTTTATTAAATTTGTATTGCATTTAAATATTTTGTTTTAAATAAATTCCATTCTAAGATTAGATTTCTGTTAATAAAAATTACTTGTAAAACCTATTAGTCAAACATATATATACGTCAAGCGTATATATATATGAGTTAATGCAAAATTCTGCTGAAATAAAATGCTTATATTATTAAAAGAAATAATATTTTTTTTTTGTTAAAATATGGCGTATGATTTATTTTGAGATAAGCCCACCAACATTTTCTAAAAGAATGTATGTTTGTAATTAGTTAGCCCATTCAATGCAAATTAAAGATGGCTTTCTCTTTCTTTTTTAATTAATAAAATTCAAACTTTAAAGAAAGAAATTTAGAATAAAAAAGTAAAAGTTATTTTTAGAAAATGTTACCTTGAAGCAAAGGAGCGTGTGGGTGGGCTTATCAAGATCTAAGATCATACAAACAATAGAAGGTAGCTTACAAAAAAGTTATAAATAGGAGAGTGAGTAAAAGACTAGGCATTCAGTTTTCTTGCTGGCATTCAGATTTCTCTTTGGAGAACTCTTTCAGATTTTGCTTGTTGAGATATTATTCCAAAAAGTTATACAACTGTCATCTTCAAAATCACGGAGAAGTTTGAACATGCTACAAGCTAAAAGTCATATGAATTTGATGGATTCTACTATGCTTGGATAGGCAAATAGCTTTGCCTATCGCCGGGGTTCCTAAATGCCATAGTACCCATCCAATAGTAATCAGAACTCTGTGCCGTGTCTGTAGGACTTTTCGTGAAACCATGCTACTTATTTCTATTTTCCTTGTATGGATAAATACCTATCGACGGTCGGATCAAGCCACGACACCGCCTAACATAACCAAGGCACCAGGACGGTAATTGTATCTCTCCTCCATTGAACTATTTACTTTCTACCCCTTTTTTGTTCATACCTTTCTTAATGGCTTAATTGAATTATATTGTGAATTGTTTTATTTAATAATATTTGTAATCTAACTTTTTATTAGACGAGTCTTAGATGTATATTGTGTGATCATCTATCTATATATTTAACCCTTTTTCCTTTGCTATTTTTCATTATTAACATGTATAAATATTTTGTATTCCATTGCGGTTAAGTTTAAAAATTAATTTTTTTCATTTAAAATCTCTTTCCAATTTTATTTATGTTTCTAAATTCCATACGAGTAAGTTTCCTTTGTTTGCCAACTTGATCTCCTCGATAACGCCTCTTTTGTCCACCATTAGCTTATTACGTATATCTGATTTAGCTATATACGTCTTAAATAATTTTTAAACTGTCTGTTTTTAGCGCAAAGCAATTAGAAAATGCTTTGCGAAAGATTTTTATTATTGTACTTTATCAAGGAGATTCTAGTTGACAATTTTATTAAAATTGGGAAGAAAAGACTTATACCGCAAAAATATTATATCGTTTAATCTGTTTTTAGTGTCTAATTAGTTTTCATCAATTCAGGGGAATAGTGGAGGCCATTAAAAACATTATTAATATTTTAAAGTCATTAATTAAATATCTTATTTAACTAAAAAAGTTTGAGTTTTTCTAATTTTATTTTAATGCTTTATTTTTACTTTTCCAATGATCCAAGCATGCAAACACATATTTCTTAGTACATTTGCACATTTAACTATTTAGCTCCGTAGGTGTTCCCGTCCATGTCTCCCTCTGATGCTAAGCTTTGTGGCCGGATGAAAAAATAATTTATGCGTGTCTCAGATAATGTTGTTGGTTCGTAATTAGCCTCGAGAATAGGCGAACAGGGTAGAGGTCATAGTATTCTTGATTTAATATCTCACGTATGGGTGGCCTCGAGGTAGTTTCGCCTAGTATCGAACTGGGTTAAACCAACATACATCATATGACTATCACAATATAAAGGCAAAAAAATTACTATTTGCATCCATGCTCAAATCAGTAGCATCTATTAGATTATATTGTAGGTAGGAGATGGAATACAAAGAAAGTTCATTTTATATGAGGACTGTAGATTGTTGAAAAAGAATATTAGATCAGCACATTAAAGTGTTAAAATCACAATCATAAAAAATTTGTAATAATCCGTGCCAAATTGCAATTTTCACGTATGAAAGCATGGAATGTTCTTAAAGAATGTGTACATACAACTTAATATACTCTTGGGTTCACTAAAAAGAAGAATCCTGGCAGGTTCTTTAACAATGATTGTATTATTAATGACTTTTTTTTTAAAAAATCTAGGGGTATTTTCTGCTTGGCAGAATAAATTGAATGGGAAGTTAGTAATATAGAAATTAGAGTAGAAATCCAGTAATTGACAAAAAGTTTTAAAAATGATTGGTGAATTAAAACTAAAAGAATTGCATAAATTAACTGATCATGATCATTTTAGGTCTTTTTTTTTTTTTTGATCTATTAAAAATAAATCATAGGTCTGAAATTTTTTTTATAATTTCTTGATTTAATAAACAAACCAAATATAGGGAATATTTTGATCACTTTTTGAATAATGTTATAAAAATATAAATGGTAGTTTTAATGATATATCTGTCCTAGCTATTCATTTAGATCTGTAAAATTATATCCAGCTTAGTGAAATTAAACAGCTTTTTGTAATCTTAAAAATGGATAGGTTGTAAGTCCCATTAAAATATACAAAGTTATTAATATGTGGTCATGATATGATAACTTCAAAACTTGAAATTTTTTTAGGAATATATAGAACCATTATGCTATTCAAAATTTTAAAAGTAAAGTGATAGGAAAGATTTTGTTGTCTAGATAGCCTCTATTTTAGATGAGTGGTTATTCAAATCTTGATGCAGTTTTAGAAAATGAATAACTATAAACATGGTTTATGTTGTCAATCAAATGCAAGAAAAGCATTTGGAGCAAAGAAATGATTTATATAATATTGCTTTATTTGATTTGGTTGAGAATTTGACTCAATTATTTTGAATAGATTGGTAGCAATGTACGAAATTAGCTGGTTGTCCACCAAAGTTTATATTATACAGCTTCTATATCATGGAATGAGAGAAAGTTATTACTTAGGTGAAAAATCTGAGGTATTTGAAATGAAACCTATTGTTAATTAAGGATAAAAGCAAAAACAACTTCATTGTCATGGCTTTTAGATTTACAATATGCTGATGATTGTGCTGATTTGACCAATTCAAAAGATGAATTTATAGAATATTTTTACTAATTTGAATACAGCCTATGAAAGACTGGATTTAGTAATTAACATTCAAAAAAATTTAATCCAGTGATGATGAAAAAAAAATCTTCAGCAATTTTTAGCTTGGGTGATTACTTGCTTGAAAATTTAAGTCACTAAATATTTGGATAGTTTTTAGAATAGTAAGACAAAATTAAATACTGAAGTGCATAACACACTTCAATCTGCTGCTGCTACATTTAACAAAAAGACAAAATATTATACTGATATAACTACTGCAATTAAAAAAGCTGTTTATAAAAAAGTGAGATGATTTTTTAAAATTATCAACACTATTCATTTGATTTTTTCTAAAAAAAACTTATTAGTATTTCATCTATCTCATTTCTTTACCAAATCCTCATGGCCCTACATAGTTTAGTGCAATGTAGAGTATAAGATTTTGAAATGGTAAGATTCTTAGATTGATTCCAATGCTCAAATGTCTTATGAACTCTCAAGCTTATCATATAATTCCAAATCTCTATTCCTATTATATAACTTTTTTTTTACTCATTTAAAATTATTTTTTTCAATTTATTTACATTTGTTGGCATATGCATCTATATCACTTGAAAAAACCTCCAAAATTCAACACCAGCAGCATAATTTTTTATCAAATTTCCACATATAAATTATGTTTTTGATGTTTTACTATCAGATGTGATGTAATGTATTTGGCTTCTTAAACTAAGTCAAGAATATCTCGGCAACTATGCCCAGATAAACCTGTTAGCCACTTTATTTTCCATTCCCCACTCTAAGTCTTCCCATATTCTGCCCCATCCCATTTCCACAACATAATCTTTGTCAACTCTATGGCCTTTAAATCTAAATCCCCCTTATCTTTTTGCAAACCCAGCATAAAAACTAATAACTCACTTTCTGTATTGTCACTTTGTTCATACCTATTCTTCATAACTTCATTATCTGTACCCTTTCTGCTTTCAAGCATTTACATTCAATCAAGAGATGCCTAATATTTTCTATACCTTCCTTACACAATTTGCACGCTAAGACACCCATAGTTTTCCATTTACATGTATATTCTCTTGTTGCTAAAGATCCCGTTCGAGCCTTAAACAATAAACTACTTTCCTTACTATTATCATAAATTAACTCGCTTCCAATATTCCGTTTACTTTTATATATATTTAAACTCTTCTTACCCTCCATACTACTTCTCCAATTCCCTATTTTTTATTAATGCTTCTATTTTTTTATCCCATTCCTTACCACTATAACACTCATATAACACTCAACAATCCTCCTAACACAATCATCCCACCTTTTATACAAGTATACCGATATAAATTATTTATCCAAATCTTTTGCATACCGCATTACCTTTCTCACCCATCTTGTTACCTGCCCTTTACTCATAACCCAATTAAACACTATTTTGGCTATTCTTTTACTATCCATAAACTGCAACCTACCAAACATTTTCATTTTACTTTTTGCATCTCTCATATAGAAACTTGACCATCCCATTTCTCCTTGAATTGCCTCCTTTGCTGTCCACATCTCTGCATCTAATGCATGTCTTCCTACTTCCCTTTGTATTTTCTCTAAATAATCTAAAATCCTTTTACTAACACATAATGCAACATTACCATATGTTAACCCTGCTACTGCAACTCCCTTCCATACAATTCTAGCTACATCATATTTATTATATGAAAATACTGTTAGTTTCTTTACCAAACCTTTTCTTTTCTTTGCTTCACTTACCAATTTTTTCTCCCATTCAACCAAGCAATTTTCCTGATTACATAAGATGATTCCCAAATACCTATATCTATCCACCACACTTAACTTTATATCCCCCAATAAAAAAAAGTACATCCTGTCTTTCCCCAGTATTAACCATCATTATATTTGATTTTTCCATTAACATATGAAACAAATTTTCTTCATATAGAAACCAAACTTCATTTTAATGAAATCCTGATTTAACACACTAAAATATGAAAACAGTTAATAAAATTATGCACTTGAAATCCAACAATATTATTCTGAATAACCATTTTGGATTGAAGATGTGTAGTGCCACTCAGTGCAAGCTAGAGTAATCAATGGATGCCAGTAGGCTTGTGCATAAAATCCCTATCTAGTGCTTATTCATCCAATGTCTCCAGTTTAGTTTCTAACTTGTGGCTTTCATCAGTGAGGAGCCTTTGATCTGAGAGCACTGCACTTAGGGTTGCATTAGACCTAAGATCTAGATGCAATGCTCTCAGATCCAAGGCTCCTCACTGACGAAAGCCACAAGCTAGAAACTAGTCTGGGAATATTGGATGAGTAAGCTCTAGATAGGGATTTTATGCACAAACCTTCTGGCATCCAATGATTACTCTAGCTTGCACTGAGTGGCACTACTGTATAAAGAGTTTTTCCTGTTTTAATAACAATTATGAGCAAGCATAAGAAATGGTGATCATGTGATGTTTAGTCGTTTAATACCAATCCTGCCTAACAGGATAGTGGTGGCTGTGATTATTAAAGAACCAAAGACACAAAATTGTACGGGTACTGAACTGAGTTCAGACCTATGTGACTATATAAGCTAATGAGCTTGGATTGAAAATGTGTTTTCAATTTTATCCTCATAATTTTATAGTTAAGCAGGGTTGCATTAGATCCTAAGATCTAGGTGCTGTGCTTTCAGATCCAAGACTCTTCACTGACAAAAGCACAAGCTAGAAACTAGTCTGGGAATATTGGATGAGTAGGCAGTAGAAAGGGATTTTGTGTACAAGCCTTCTGGTATCCATTGATTACTCTGGCTTGCACTGAGTGGCACTACTATATGGAGAGTTTTGCCTGTTTTAATAACATTGATGTTCAGTGCATCTTAAAATACCTGATTTATTCTGACTCTTGATAGAATGCATTTTAAAGCTATGGTTATTTTTCTTTCAAACCATCTTATAAAGCAAACAATTTTTGTTCAAGATAGTTCAAATGATATTGCAATTATCATTCAAATAGATAATTTTTATACAATATTTACAAGCGTGCTGATTTCTTTTTTCTATGATAGGTTTAATAAATTCATAACCACACTTGCCAAAAAATTCATCCTCCAAAGATATTCAAATTAATTTTTTTCAGGTTGGAACAAAACCAGAAATTCTCTTTATAGATAATATTTGTCTACCTGTGATCCAGAAGTTGCTGATAAATTTATTAAATCTCTAGATGATGCTAAAAAAGAAAGGAAGGAGTCTTTGGAAAAACAAAACTTTACAAGATCTAATTGAAATGCCTGATCACTTTTATGTACGCATGGTGGTTGTAAAAAACTCCTAAAAGAATTACTACTATCATTGCTAATGAGATCACCAATCTTATATATTAGATTTCTAAACCCAAGATTAATAAAACAAGTATTATTTGAGCAGAACTGCAGGCTTCTTTTTTACATTGTTTTTCTAAAATTCTCATTAAACCAGTAAATTTTAGTGAACTTGAATTTGTCCTTGATTGGCTTTAACTAGGAGAATAGAAGGTCCAAGATCAAGTAGATATTTCCAATATTTCTAAAAAATGTTAGACTTAAAGCCAAAGCATTGTTAGCAAATTACTCTGCAGCATTATTCATACAGAAATTATTCCAAATATTTGGCATTAAAAAAAAAACAACTATAAGTCTTAAAATTCAATAATGATCAAAAAAAATATCGCCCAGTATCATTATTTTGTGTTCACTATAAACTATTTGAAAGAATTATATTATCAAGAACTTTTCCAATAGTTGAAAGCTATCTATCTATAGAACAGGCTGGATTTGATCAATGAGATTTACCATTAATAACATATTTTTAAAAAAGCTTTCATAATAAGTTAAAAATTAGTGCTATCTTTATTAATCTAGCTTGACTTTAAGATTTTATTTGAAAAATGGTCTTTCTAAAATTTTTAAATTCAGGAAAACTTACTTTACTGGACAAAATGCTCTACTATAGAAAAATTCAAGTGATTAAATGATAAGCGTAGAAGATACAAAATTTTAATAACAATTTACCGCAATATTTCAATTCTTTTATTTGGGAGTGATCTTCCAGATATAGAATACATAATATACATATACACTGATGATTTTGCTTTCACAAAAGACATATTTACTAGAAAAAGAAAAATCTCACAATAAGGATCTGAACAGTTTAAATAACTTTTTCAAAGATTGAGATTTATTTCTAATCCATCTAAGGTATTATCTTCTATTTTTGATCTAAACAATAAAGCAATAAACATCTTGTTATTGGCATATAACCTTTTTCAACAATAGACTACAATAATCTTGGATTGCTAAGATTAAATATAAAATAATTTCTAAGAATGATTTTTGTGGAAAACTGACTGTCATTACTTGGGATTGGGATGCAAGCATTTTATTGACAGATTTCTTAGCAATAACATTTAATACTTATGAATATTATGCCTTTGTTTGGAAAAAAGTGCCACATTAAATGTATAGATATTCATTTATATACCATCTTGAGAAATATTATTGAAATACTCAAATCTCTTCTTTTGCATTGACTTCCTGTTCTTTTATATCTTTCTCCATTAGATATCAAAAGAGAAGTTGCCTCAAAATATATATATATAAAGCTGTTAATATAATGAGCATGCTAATAGCTCTAAACAAGCTTTTCCGATAAATGCCGCAAGAGAAAGCATTTGAAATCTCTATTTAGAATAATGTCTATCGCGAAACCAGTTTCAAGTTAATACCTCGTCATTGAGCCGCTAGGTTACCCAGACACTAGATCTAAAATACAAACTCAAACCCAGAATTTATATACTTAGCTATTAAATAGAAAATCTGAAAATTTCAGACATCTATATGTCTTCAAATCCAACTATCTAACTTAAATAACTATATGGGTTTGAACAAACTTCAGCTACTCCATATATTAATAGCCTTAGCAATATAACATTGCCAAAGCCTTAAAAGCCAAACTATAATAGTAAAAAAATCCAAGTCATACTATCATGTGACTTAATTTAATAAACTTGTATTACATATGTAATATAATGAGCATGCTAATAGCTCCAAACAAACTTCTGATAAATTAAATGCTGCAAGAGAAAGCATTTAAAATCTCTATCTAGAATTATGCCTATTCCCAAACCGGTTTTGAGATAATGGCTTTTGTCAGTGAGGTACTAAGACATCCAGACATTAGATCTAAAATACCAATTCAAGCCCATCATTTTTAACTATTAAGTAGAAAATCTGAAATTTTCAGACATCTATATGTCTTCAAATCTAGCTATCTAACTTAAATAGCTATATGGGTCTGAACAAACTTCAGCTACACCATATGTTAATAGGCATAATTCTAGATAAAGATTTTAAATGCTATCTTTTGTATCATTTAATTTATCAGAAAAGCTTGTTTACAGCTATTAGCAAGCTCATTTTATTACATATGTAATACAAGCTTATTAAATTAAGTCACATGATGTATGACTTGATTTTTTTACTATTATAGTTTGGCTTTTGAGGCTTTGGCAATATATTGCTAAGTCTATTCATATCCGATGTAGATGAAGTTTCTTCAGACTTGTATAGCTATTTAAGTTAGATAGCTGGATTTGAAGACAATAGAGATGTCTGAAAATTTCAGATTTTCTACTTAATAGTTAAGTATTAGATAAATTCTGGGTTTGAGTTGGTATTTTAGATCTAGTGCCTGGATGTCCTGGTGCCTCACTGACGAGAGCCATTAGCTCGAAACCGGTTTGGAGAGGGGCATAATTCTAGATAGAGATTTTAAATGCTTTTTCTAGCAGCATTTACTTTATCATAAAAACTGTTAAGAGCTATTAGCATGCTCATTATATTGAATATAAGTAATAAAATCTTATCTGATTGTTATACTAAATGTATTAAATTTTAAAATTAAAAAATTTAGAGTTAGATTGTAATCTGAATTAATGGCTCATTCCTGAAGATCAAAATTTCTGTAGGAATATTATTACATTTTTATTTTTTGAGAGTTTCCAGATGTTGAATGTATGCTGTTCTATAACAATAATGTAATGAATTTGTAATTAATTTAAGATTGACAGGTGGGGATACAATATCCCCACATCCTATTCTAATACTTTAGGAAATCTTAATCATTGGTGCTGTGCTAGATAAGAAGTCAAAAGGTTTTAGCTTTTTTAATATTGATCTATTTAATTGTACTTCACTTTGATCTAACAATATAATAAAATAGGAAATCTTTACGTATTATTATAAGCTAATGGAATAATCCAATATTTTAACTTACAAGAATATATTGGATCAAATATGCAGATAATTCAGATTATGTCATTTCAAATTACAATTGAAAAAAAATATTAGTAGGAATCAGAGAATATAAAATTAGTGATTCGGTAATATATAAACCATTTTAGGAAAGGGATTGAAATGTTGTGATTAAAAAGGAAATAAGTAATGTTCAATATTGGGAAATACCTATTTCTATCCAATCAATTTCATTAAAAAAATTAAGTAATAATGAATATAATATAATTAATAATTTCTAGAACATTTGATATTAATACAATAAAAAATGATATATTTAGTATACTATTCTCTGAATATATTTTTTAGACAAGGAAAATAATATTAAGAATTGATAACTTTTAAAATGTTTCCAATAAATTTAAGATTAAATTGAAAAATGATTTTGAATTATTTATGTTTTAATGATAACTCAGATTTGAGTACATCAGTAAGTAAAAACAGATACTCTATTAGGGACTGTTATAAAGATTGGCAATACAAAAAGATTATTAAAATTAAATTTTAAACAGAAAACTATGAATAAAAACAAAATATTTAAAAATGATCAATTTAGAAGAACCAAATATCAGGACAGTTAATGATGGCATAAAAATATATAATTGTGAATTGACAAGGAAATTTATAAAAATAAACAAAAATCTCAACAATAAAAAGAAAAAAATATGCATTTTTTAGTAAAAGGAGAGTTCAACAAAGAATTATATAGGGATGGACAAAAAATAGTTCTTACATTTGCAACTTTTTAAATGTTGAGAATTTAAAAGGAGAATTGATACATGCAATTAAGTCTATGGGAAAGATTATAAATATACTAAAATAGATAAGTGAAGGAATAGAGAAGTTTTTGGCAAAACTGTATACACTAATGATAAAGACATCAGCTAATTGGAATAATGCATTAGTGGTAATGATATTAAAAGATATTAGTAATTAAAATGTTATCATTCTTCTATCATTTCTATCCAATTTCATAACTTATCTTTAGAAAACTTTGTAACTCAAATTAAATCAAAAGATGAAATTGATTTAAAAATGATTATAGTACAGTTCATAATATACAAATAGTAAGAGAAATCATCAAAAAATGCAACGAATATAAGTCACCATTTTGCTTTGGATTTCTACATTATGAAAAAGCATTTGATTCTATAAACATTTCAACAATTATTTTTTCAAATTCTGAAGGAAATTTATCAAAATGGAGCAGCAGTGATTAGATTACCTGGAAATACCAAAAAGGTTAATATCAATAGAAATGTGAAATAGAGTTATTTTTATCTCCAAAATTTTTCCAGAACAGTTTTAAGAAAATTATTGAAAAGCTAAGGGAATAAAAATAAAAGATATTTTTTCATTTAGATTTTGCAAATGATATTTCAAAGCATCTAGATGAATGCTAAAAAAAAAATATTAAAGTACAGTAATGGTTAATGGCTTTTCAAAAGAGAAAATAAAGATTGATAATAATGAATTAGAGGAAATTCACAATTACAAATACCTTGCTTAATATTAATAGCAAGGATAAAAACATAATGAATGAAATTAATCTTAAAAAATTTGGATAAAGTACTTTTGTTAGAAATAATATTAAAATATACCAATGTACTTAAGGGGGAATGTTTATAATAGATGTGTTACCAGTTATTACATATGGATCTGAAACTTTAGACAGTTAACAGAAGAACAACAGACACTTCAGGTCATTTAGTGAAATGTGGATAGATGTATATCTGAGTAACAAGAAGTATCAACAATGAAATATATAGTTGAATGAAGAGAGATATCTTTGACATCATTGAAAAAATTAAGAGACTGAAGTGAAGCTTGTTGAACATGTTAGAGGAGTTAACAATATATAGATAATTGTCTTAAATTGGAACTCAAGATCATAAAAAATCCAGAAAGAAGATCATATGAGATAGATGGATAAAGAAAATTTTTTGGCATGATGTGAAAAGGAAAACTTGATCAGCAAAATTAAATTAAACTTGGAGAGAACTTCATTCTGCAATAAATTGATAATAGTTAAAAATGATATTTTGAAAAATAGTTTATTATCTTTTTAACATTTTTTTTTTCTAGCAAAAAATAAATTAAATTTATTTACCATTGATGTCTGCATAAATTCAAATTCAGAATCCTCTTCTCCACCTTAGAAGTTGAAACAGAATTTAGACAATTATTTACCCATTTACTGATCAATAATTTGGATTGCTGGCTGCAGAAAAAAGTATACTGTTAACTGAAAGGAGACCATTTGATTCCTCTTAAAAGAACTGAATAAGGTAAATTCCTCATGTCTACTCCATATGTTTTTGCTGGTGCAATTGTTATTGCTGTTCAATTATTTATGTGATAAAAAAAACATGGATGGAATTCTAGCAACATTCAACAGCAAGTGTGATGAATTTACTAGCTTTTTATCTCAGAGTTTAAGGATAAGAAATACCATGTTATTTTTTTCCTCGATTACCTGATAGTTTCTTAACTAAAACATCAATTGAGTTTCCTTGAAAGCAAGATAAATGTGTATGTGGATTTTTTTAATTAATATTTACAATCATGATAGAGCAAACTAAATTATGGCTCTTTTTTTCTAGAGGCTATAAAACTTTCTGCAATGAATAGGATTTAATATAAATAAAAAATGGAAGAACAACTTAATGGAAAATATCACCTGCAAATAATTCAGATTATATTCCAACCAAGAAGTAAAGGATGTTTATGATTTTGATTGCATCAAAAAATGTTTTAAAATTATCGTGGGAGACTTTAATGCTAAAATTAGAAAATGATTGAAAGATAAAAGTGCTGTGGATAAATTTATCTATGAGGACAAATGAATAAGTACACGGTTTTGCTGAAAAAGGAAATTACTATATTATGATTTTTTTCTTTGAGAAAAATGGACATGGAAACATCTGAATAAGACATACCATAATTGAATTATATTTTGACTAACGGAAAATATATATTTTAAGATTGTAATGTTCTTAATAATTTCAAAACAGGGAGTGATCAGTAGAATGTAGAATACATGTTAATGCAAAACTAGAGAAATGGAGATTATTAAAAGAAACATTGGCAATTGTTATCTCATTTTTTTCAGAAACAGGTCAATGAATTTAAATTAGAATGTGGTAACATTTTAAAATATTGACAGACTTTAAAGATGTTTCAAACTTAAATGAGATCAATATGAAGATAATTGATACTCTAGTAAGAATTTCAACAAAAGTAAGTGATATAAGAAAGCCACAATTGATCAATAAATTTTCAATTGAGACAAAAGAATGTATGGAGAAAAGAAAGAATATGGAAATATTTTAAAATGTTTCATTAAGAAGGATTGAATATTTAGAGCTCTGTAAAATGTTACAAAAAAGAACTGATATTTGTCTGAAGGTTTGTAATGAAGATATATTATAAGATGGATATGTTGGAAATAGTTCAACATATCACACCCTAAAAAAGAAACTAATATTGATAGGAGAAAATATTGAATTGACAAGGAAAGTATAAGAAAATAAAAAGTCTCAAAAGTATAAAATATCTTTGTATTTGGATTGTCTGTGCTTGCATTCTTTATATATACAATGTAAATAAAGCTTATTATTAAATCATGTAAGTACATGCAGACAGTTTATCAATAAAATATCCCCTTATTATTATTATACTACTATAGAAAATCTACATATGACAGACATACATTTAAGTGTATATTAATAAGTAGTTGCACAAATGAGATATAAATATGAAAAAATGGATAATATACTAACTAGAAAATTTTCATGGATTTTTTGATTTAAATATTAAAATTTTTTTGTGAGATCTGTTCACTGTGTTTTTATAGATAATATTCAGCTCTCCTTACAAAAAAGTACTGACTTATTGGTGTGTATAAAGGAAGCAAATAATTGTGCACATTGTGTATACTACATCAGCAGCTAACAGTGTACATATTGTTGATATGGTAATTGTCAATGGTTAGATTCATTGTTCATAACTTAAATGTATATTGTTCATAACTTATATGTATGTCTTATTAGTTTAATCATGTATCTAATTTGACTAAGTAATTAATTTAGTCAAGTCTTTCACTGCTTTGCATTTATATATAGGTAGAAATTTACTGGTCCTTTGGAAGAATTCTGGATAAAGTTTGCCTACAAAGAAAAGCAACTGTTTTACAATAAAATTTCCATAATTAAAAATAGACAGGGCACTTGCCTCTCCAGACCTTGTTAATGCTGTATGGAGTCTGATCCCACTTCTGACCCCATTATAAGCAAATATTTATTTATTTTATACCTTTGTTATATGCATTTTCAAAATGTACTTGTAATTTATACACCATTGAATTTGTCTTTTTGTGATGCTAAACTACAAAATATCCAATTGAATTTCATATCATCTGCTTCAAGTTTGTAAAAAAAAAAAAAAAAAATTTGCCTAATAAAATTGTTTGTTAAAAAAGAAAAGCAAGTTTCCTATTGACAATGTATATGTAAAATTCAAAATAATCAGTCGAAAACAAAATTGAAACAGACAAATAAATATAAATAAAATTATTTAATATATCTAACAAGGCTTTTATTTTAAGCCAATAAACATCACATGACCATCATCTCTTATGCTTGTGTATAACTGTTGTTAAAACAGGCAAAACTCTCTATACATATGCCACACACAGCAAGCTAGAGTAATCAATGGATGCCAGAAGGTTTGTGCATAAAATCCCCATCTAGTGCCTACTCATCCAATATCCCCAGACTCACTGATGAAGGCCACAAGCCAGAAACTACTCTGGAGATATTGGATGAGTAGGCACTAGATGGGGATTTTATGCACAAGCCTTCTGGCATCCATTGATTACTCTAGCTTGCTGTGTGTGGCATACGTATAGTGAGTTTTGCCGGTTTTAAGGCTTTTATTCCTTTTTGAAACATTATAAAGATGTTTCTTTTTATAAAATCATATGATCAACTGTACAGCAACTTCACCTAATGGACATTATTTACATTACATTATAATAAATATAATTAGTAAAACATATACATAAAAATAAATTAACTTATTACAATTACTTTTTTAATATATATTTACAAAACATCGCCCCATTCCCTTAATTGTGCTGGACCTTTAACCATATTTTCAAGAAAATTTTTAAAAATGTGTAAACATGGTAACACAATTAAGAAAAAATGGGCATTATTAGACTATTGGAAACTTTAGAGTTATAATTAAAGTACTATTTTTGTAGATTATTTTGCAAAGAGATTTTTTAAAAAAATAATCGTCATCAGTTCATTCATTTTTTATGTACATATATGATTTTACTAATTATATTTATTATAATGTAAACAATGTCCATAGGTGGATGTGCTGTAGAGTTGATCATGTGATTGTATAAAAAGAAACTTCATGATAAGATTCCAATAAGAAAAGAAAGTTTGGTTAGATGTATTAAATAAATTTTTATTTATATTTAGTTGCCTGTTTCACTTTTGTTTTAGTTTATTTTAAATTTTATATAAAAAAAAAAAAAAAACTTTAAGGACAATTTTAACATTGAAATTTGATCATTTAAAGTATTTAATGTTTTATATGTACATCAAAGAGAGATGTCATCATGAATTGTATAGAAGAGTTCTATCAAGTATTATATAGCAATAAAGAACAATGAAAAGTATCTCCTACAACTACTGTAGCCTCTGAATTGTCCAATATTTTAAATGAGATATACAATTAAATTTATGAAGAAGGGAAAAGCTCCATGTAAGAAACTGGAGAAGAAATAGAAGCATTTTTGGCAAATTATACAAATATTTAAATGATAAAGATCTACCACATGATTGGAAGAAGTATTAATGATATTTTAAAAATACGATAAAGAATATGTTAGAAATTACAGACATATCCGTCTTTTAGCAGTCCTATACAAAATTTAATCAAAACTCTTCTACAGTGAACCTTGGATTTTAACCAAACAAAAGAATAAGTTGGATTTTAAAATGGTTTTAGTACAGTGGATCATATCCAAATATAACAAGATGTTATACAAAAGACCAATAAATATTAGTTGCCATTATGCTTTGGATTTGTAGATTATGAAAAAGTATTTGATTGTATAAGAATTTCTCAGTGATTAAAGCATTGGGTGATCAAAGTATAGGTCTAGGATATTATCATATTTTTAAAACTATTTATAAAATGCAACAGCAACAATTAGATTATGTAATGATACTAAAAATATTAACATTGAGAAAAGTGTATGACAGAGTGTTTCCATATCTTCAAAACTTTTTACAGCAGTTTTGTGATTTAAAGTATTGAAGCTAAGAGAATAAAAGTCAATGGAGATTATTTAAGTCATCTACATTTTGCAGATGATACTTGTTTTTGAAAATAATGCTTCAGAGCTTTGGGAAATTATGCAAGAGTTATCAGATGAAAATAAGAAAACAGGATTAAAGATAAATGTTAAAAAGACTAAAATAATGTTCAATGGGTTTTTTTAAAAGAGAAAAATAAAGATTGATAATGATGAATTAGAAGAAGTTAACAACTACCAATATCTTGGTTAGATTATTACTACAGATAAAATTAATCTCAGTGTTAACTTGGTTGGAGTGCTTTTGGTAGAAATAATTTAATATTAAAAGAAAATATGCCTATGTATTTGAAAAGGTTTTTAATAAATGCATTACCAGTTCTATTTATGGGTCTGAGACTTGGTAACAGAAAATCAATACAGAGACTTTAGACCACTCAATGAAGTATGGATACATATTGTGCCGGTCAAAACATGTTTATCCATCTAACATGAGTTGGAACTCACAAAATGTACTTCAAACTCACTCAAGCCCATGATTTAGGTCAGGGACCAGCCTGGATTCGAACCCACTCTCTAAGCCCCAGATTTGACACCTAATGAATAACATAATAGTGATGGCACATGAGAATTAATTTTAATCCGGCCGACTAGCAAAGCTGAGCAAAACAATGAGACATCTATTAGCTATGACTAATTTAAAATATACATAAGCATGGCTATAATATGTGGAAGTGGAGGAAAAAGGAATTCGAACTACTCAAATAAGTTAAAGAATAAAAATATAATTTAATATACTGAAAAAATTATTTATATACATTTATAAATTAAGTACATTAGTATGTGCGTGAATGAGCAAGTGGTAGATAATTACATAGTGTCATTCATGCTATTATTTCTCATATGCTTTTTATTAGCTAAATAATATATAAATGAACACACATCTTTGGTGGGTCTAATATTAAGATGCCAATCGAATATTAGAAAAAAATTACATAATACTGCCATTAACGCTTTGATTTACAGTTCTGAAACGTGATGACTAACATATGATTTAGGGGAGCATTCTGAAATTTCATTATACATATGATATAAATTATTTTCACGCCATTGAGGTCGTGAAAATAAACAAAATACATTTGAAAACACTATATGTGAAACTACGACAAAATATTTAATGAAAAATTATTTTAACAATAGTAAAACGAACACTTTATTTTCCCCAAGGCATATAGATACTCTTAAATATAGATATATAAATTACGACGGTGAGATTGTACATGATTGAAATAAACCTAATTAATAAGTAGAAGTAATTGGCATTTATATATATCTTTTAAGCAAAGCGCAATTTTAATATTAGAGCATTAAAACTGGGTCATGAAGCAAAAGAAATAATAAATACGAAGAAGTTTGCAGTGCTGACATAATAGCCTAAAAATAACTAAGAGGAAAAGGTTATGCTTGTGGATGAAAAATGAAATGTCATACTCCCTTCTTGGGTAGTGCTTAGAGAAAAGTGGATAGGCATGGCGTGGGCCAGACTTTTGCTGGTATAATTGACGCGAGAGGCCTTTTATCTACGAAGTGTATATGCATAGCATGTGCCAAACTTACAGGATCACCACCAGAGGCATTTGATATGGAATAAATGTGGTTCCACATAGCTCAACTATCTATGGAACGAGATCCGAAAAGAAATCTATGGGTTCAAACTTGTTGCAACTCTCAGATTAGAAGCACATAATATATATAAAGGCTAAATGACAGAAATGCAGTACGAATGATAAATGTCACTAACAACATTGAATAAATTTTACTGCTTTAAAATAAATGACCCTTGTTTGAATACTATAATACGCCATGCAATTATAATATATATAGAGAGAGAATATTTCATTTAATAAAATATACATTAAGATTTTACCTAGTAAAAGAAACATTAAGATTTACTTAATAATTAAAATAGTAAAATATTAAAATTTACCCCTTTCCCTTTCTGTTATTTAAAATAAAACAATCCCACCTTCGTTGATTTTACAATAACTGAAATATTTAAATACAAGATTTGAAATTTTAAGAGTATGGAAAATATAAGAAGACTGGCAGTTATAGAAAATAATTATAAGTCACCTTTCAGAATTTAATAAATAATTATAAAATAAATATTTCAGAGCGTTAATTAGCTTGAGTTCTGGATTTTCCCCAGGTAGAAAATCCAGAGTTAAACAAATCAATTTTTATATTAAAAATGAACCTAAAATGTTGATTCATAAAACAATCTGGTGAACTTATTAATTTATAATGCATTACATATATTTTCTATATACAAATATAATTTTTTCTATATACAAATATATTTTTTAAGGGGATGTTAATAACCTTTGTATGAAGGTTTAGAAGAAGAAGAAAAAAATGACAAAAGATTTTTAGAAATTAAGTTCACCAGTTTATGAGATTGACATAATAATAAGCAAGCAGATATATAAATCAAATAGTAAATACATATAAATAAATGACAGCATCAACGTTAAAGAAAGTTAAGAGCACATGAGAGAGAATTAAATTTATATAAATTATTTAAGAGCAAATTACATGTTATTTATATATAAAAAAAACATATTAATTTAAAAGATACAAAATTGAACAATACGTTAGAATCTTGATAGCAGGATTTGAGATTAGTGAGGCTAGATTCATTTTCAAATAGTAGCATAAAAGTTACCTTGCAATTTTAAGAGTCCAATTTAATACAGCACGTGCATGGCAATTGAAATGCAAGTTCTTCGGTGGCAGAAAACTTCTATTAGCATTCTAAAGTTCTTTTTTTAGACCTTTCTTCATTTCAGGGCAGCAGGATATTACAGT
Organism: Epiperipatus broadwayi; assembly: GCA_028023455.1. Classification (NCBI taxonomy): domain Eukaryota; kingdom Metazoa; phylum Onychophora; class Udeonychophora; order Euonychophora; family Peripatidae; genus Epiperipatus; species Epiperipatus broadwayi. The sequence continues at coordinate 25,606 of JAQFVV010000635.1, forward strand.
AGTGGCAGAGGTCGCTGAAGAGTGGTGGATGTACTGCTACATCATTTTAAGTTTCACTGCGATGTTAACAATCATTTTCACTAGAGTAGCTAATCTTCCCTGTGATTCAAAATTCAGTCATTTTATACTTTTCTTTTTTATCAGTTGTTTTTGAAGATGCAATAGTAAAATAACGTCCAAAATAAATTCAAATCTATTTCCAGATTAGAAATAGATTTGACAACATGTTTTCAACAAAAGAAAATCTTTAATCTACTTAATCCCATTTATTTTAAGTAAAACTTTAATTAAAAAATACCTCCCTTTAATTATTTTTGGACAATTAACAACAGTCACATCTTCCATATTGGATTTTATAAAAAAATATATAGTTTAATAGAAAAACAAGCAATTTAAAAAGAAAAAGCTAAAAATGACATATAATAAATATTTAAAAACATTAATATTTTGTTAGTAAGTTTTGTTCCTATGTATATATTTGAGCCACATCTATAATACTTTAATAAAAAAAAACTAATAATTAATAAAAAGAATTAATAATAATTTTAAAACGTTATTGAAACATTAAATTTTATAATTTAGGCGCACATCTCAAATATATACATGAAATATATATACACGACCAAAGGAGCGGGATGGGAAATAGGGATTTAAACACAGGTTAGTAGGTAGAAACATGAAGCACAATCTTAAGCTAAGATTGACTGTTTCAATATATGTTATTAACAAAAATAGATCAAAAACAAAATACGAGGTTGAGAGGACAAACTTTTGTTACTGACATCACTGAAAAAATTAGAAAACTGAAGTGGAGTTGTTAGAAGAGATTATAATAAACAGTTGAAATCTTAAACTGGATTTCAAGAGATTATAAAAGATGTAGAAAGATACCATATGAGATGGATGGATGAAATAAGAAAGCATATCAGGGTAATGTTGAGAAGAGAGGTTAGAGATCAGAGAAGATGGATTGTACTTGGAAAGAATGTTATCCTGCAGTGGATAGATAATGGTTGAAAATAATGATGATATACATCAAGTACATTGTCAATATTATTATGACAATTTATTCATACAATGTGTATAACTTCTAATAATATTTGGTATCTTAGAAAACAATCAATCAATCATTAACATAAGCTTTCTACAAAAGAATATCTTTATCATGTTATTCCAAATCTCACTGATTTTGTAGTACAAATGCGGAAAAGTTGTCTACTCATCTTTTAGTACTCCTTCAGTTAACTGCAGATGGCAGAGATTTTTCAGTTGCTAAGTTTATGTGATCATTTACTATTTAAACTAAAAAATTTTGTGTGGTTTTATAGATTTTTTTTTTTGTAATAATACAATTAAACTATGGGAAAAACTGTGAGATGTGTATTATTTAGTTTCTAATTTGTCATGAATGTAACCACATGTTTTATAAAGACTATCAGTTTTTGAAATACTGTTAAGCATGTCAAGAAACATTTCATTATTTGGATGGGGTTTCATTTTCATCTATATTATAGGATGTTATCATTATTTTATGTTTCTCGGGATTAGGATATTATACATCCTTGTAAATTAAACAATTTATTAATATTTATCATAATTTTCAAATTCATTTAGTTGATGTATAACTATTTCACTTTAGTTTTGTTTTATTTTTTATTCACAACTATACAGTAATAGTTCAGGAGTGTTATTATATTTGTAATTTTGTTAATACATTTAGCAACAATTTGGTCTAAATGATCAGAGTGGAAGCATATAGTTTTTCTCTTCATAAATTGTTAAAGTATCATGTAGAGTATCATTTTTTTTATGTGTCTATTGTTTTTCTGAGCTGCTTTTCTCATTTTGATTCAAAACTTTTAGAATTATGTAGTATTATTTTTGAAATATCAGGTGATAATTCATGCATAATTTTTATAAGCTTGTCTATTTTCTAAAAAAGTTATTTTGAAAGTGGAGTGTATATATATTATGCATCCATCAATAAAAGGGAGGGGTGCATTTAATGTATGCTATATTTGTTTATTAACTGAATTCTTTATTATAGATTCATCTATTTCATATTGCACTTTTGAAAACATTCAGTTGCTGTGAAAATTTCTGCAGAGAAAAGAATATATGCTGATTCATATTTAGTAATTGTAATTTTATTGAGTTTTTTTAAATATTGAAGAAAATTTAAACAGAAAGCTTAAATCTATCCTCATTCTCACCCGTGATTTGCCCTATGTAATTTTATTCATGGGACAATTCTGGAGCTTAATGTCCATAGATCTTTGCTTCAGTTGTATCTTGTCTAGTCCTTGAACTTTTGAGCAATAAACCACTCATTTATTTATGTCTCATATGAAGATTAATTTATCTATCTACTGAAGAGTAGTAATTAATTTATTGAGCACACAGAAAACCTATGCAAATAGTTAGAATTTATTGGGAAACAAAATGCTTTTAACCAAAGTATATTAATTTTGCAAAGATATATTCTTTATAATTTGTTTATAGATTTGGTAGAAATATCAGACTTTTGTATTTCTAAATTAATCAAAAATATCGAGATGAAATTGGTACAGGCATAGGTTGTTGTTAATATTGTCAGTGACAATATCTTTATCATGTTCATACACAAATTTTACATTTCATTCTCTTTAGTAGTGTATATTTTTCATTGTTGGAACAGTTTTTTTTTTCAGTGTTGAGATTCATACCTTTTGGACTCTTATTATGAAAAGTTCTCAAATTTAATCTTATAACTTTTTTTACAATATTTTGTTAATTTTGCAGAACAGTTTTATTCAGCTATTGCTTCAGAGTATTTCTCTCATGATTTATCTTATATTCCTTATAACATTTCCTCAACAATAACATAATTACACATTTTTAATAATGAAAAAAAATGTTGTAAAAAGTAATAAAGAATATAGATGATAATATGGCAATTAATTGCAAAATTACTCAGTAACCCACTATAATTATTTTATATTAAAAGAATCTTTACTGAAAGGGCAAACTATTATGTCAGCTAAATTATGTACACTAACATTTAGCTAAGCAACAAAATAACTATATTTTTTAGCTTTTATCCATTCTCATCATTGTTCTATAAAGCATTTTTTTTGTTGATTCTATTATGAAATTGTTAAAATATGAATTTTGTTAAAAATTGGTTGATTTAATAACACATATTTTGAGATGCTTTGCCTATCTAATATTACAATTTGTATGTTGGTTGGCTAAACAAACTTAATTTTAATTTAAGTTATATTTAAGTTGTGGTTTTCATAAAAGCAATATGAAAATGTTTTAATGAGTTCAGTTTATTTAACTGTAACAATTTTTTTTTAATGTGACTTTTTTTAAAAAAAAAAGTGAACTTTGTAACCAATTTTATTATCTTCTTAGTGAAACATTTTTTTTAGTCCAGAAACAATATGTAATCTGTAAAATTTTCTTTATCAATTCTAATCAATTCATTTTAATTAAGAGTTTAACAAAAAATAATTTTATTTCTATTAAGTATTTTTGTCTGGAAAAGTTTTAATTAATGTAATTAATTTGGAATTGCATAATTAATTAAAATGCTGACCTATCTGAGTAAAAACATTTTAATCAATGGTTTGCTGATTGAGAAAATTCTTTAAATTCCTGAATGGGTTGAACAATGAGTGGTGGGGCTATATAAAAGACCAATTAAAAATTAATTACTCTGCTTACTTTATTAGACTCTCCACTTCCAATTATTCGGACTTGATTCTGTTTATTCTGCTTAAAGAATTGCTTAATTTATTAGATCTTACTTGTATTTTGATCTGCCATATTATATATGCCCATTAGAAAATGAACTCAGAACTCATTCCAGTTGATATATCTGAAGTTATGTACAGCTAAGGCACCAGAAGATGAAATCTACTCTCCAGCATGAATCTCTGAACATCATGTACTAACTTCATCTTGGTAACTGACCAACAAAATAAACTGATGGCATCCTAAAGTCTGTCATATCAATGCACTTCTCAACAATCAAGAAATAAAGACTTCATAAATTGTATCAACATGCCAAGAGTACCACAACATATATAATCTATATAGAAAATAATTGCTCTACACCCACCTCACTATGGATTGAAGATAAAATCTTTGTATGAACTGTTTTGTACATTTTCTTTTTATATTTTGATTTTATTGATATGTAATTTTATATTTGTTTTATTTTTATAGATGTGCTATATATTATGGTAATCATTTGAATATTTTTAGCTAAACCCTTTAATTTTTTTGACAGATGAGAATTACTTTTCTAGAATTGTTACTTTTTAAAAAAAGTTAAGAGAGAGTTATTTAAAAGAATCTCAGCCAGATTTGTTCCCCCTTTCAATTTGTCATTGTTTTAAATCATCTAAATTCTCTTTAGCAATTTGTAGTAAGTTTTGATAAATTTTAAAAAAAGGAAAATCTAGATGTGTTTTAATTAATAATGTTTTAGAACTTGACATAGTCATTTATATTAAATGTGTATATAATAATTTTGATATAAGCATTAAATTGTTTAAAGTAATGGCAGTTTTTTTTTGTAATTTTATCATATCTATCTAAAAGAAAAAGTGATTGTCATGCTTGTGCATGTGCATGCATATAAATGATCCCTTCTACTTATTTCTATGCTTACTATTATATCTAGGTGGATTTTAATTTAGCATCAGTTTCAACAAAGGTTTGGTCCATGCTTGTTTATATATTTTATCATTTTAACCCATATTTATTTGCCACTTGAAATTTTCCATCCTTATTGCTTTTGCATTGGGTCAAATGTAGTAAAGCTTTTCCATGTCTTTATATATTTTTTCACTTTTCTTTAACATGGGTTACTTATAGGCATTTCTAATTGTTTGTTATATATTTCCTCTCATGGCCTGGGTCTTACACCACATATGAGCTTTTTTTATTAAAATCAGATATATGAGTTTGTCTAATAATAAAGCCTGCCAACGTTTAATTATCTATTAGTGTTTTTGCAAAGATATGTGCACATATCTGAAATTGTCAAGCATATGTAGAGGTTTATTATAGTCATACTCAATTATTTTAATGAATAAAGTTATTTAAAGGGGTGAATTGAAACAATCAGGTATCAAATATATTGGCTACTTTTCAAAAGGGTTATTCTCAATTTTAATATATGATTGATCTAATTATAGTTCAGACTCATCCATTAATGCGAGGTATTTTTTTTGTTTACTATTATTTATAAACATTCTTGTTAATTGTTGGATTTGTCCGGCATTTATTTGTTGTTGTCTTCCCTGTCAATTGTTTATTTATCAAGAATCTTTGCTTTCCATGATTTAACAGAAATAATTGATCTGTATTAGGTGGGACAGCTGTAATAAGTACTTGTAATGAATATCCATGTCAAGCAATTATAAATATTCTAGGCTAGAGGTCTAATGGCCCCCTGTTGAAGGATATTAGGTGCAGGCTGTCCAATATATATATATTGTAACGGGCACATATGCCGTTACATTATTTATTTTAAAAATTGAGACATTGAAAAGTTCGATTTAAAAACTTCTTTTTTAAAGACATAAAAATTGAAAATTAATTCTATTTCAAACTCTAATATATATATAAAATCGCATAAATGAGAAATTAAAAAAAGAAACTTTATTAAAAAAAAAGAAAAAGTTTTCAAACTAAATTTTCAATGAAAACTTTAAAAAGATTTAGAGATAAAAATATATCTTTAAGTTTGGAAAACAAATTAATTAATGTTATTGAAAAATGGAAATGATTATTTTAATTAGTCCAAGTGAACTAGCCCTTGGGTCTTTCAAAATGTATAAGCAATAGGCAGATAGGAGAAAACAATAGAAACTAGACATTTGTTTTAACAATAGGCAGATAGGAGAAAACAATAGAAACTAATAGCAAATAAAAAGAAATCTCTGAGGAATCGGACCTCAATGAAAGGGTCATCATCATCATGATGTAATATTGAGTTAATCTGCAAAATTAATATAAAAAGAAAGGTTTGGAAATAAAATAATTATTATGAGGAGAGATGTATGACAGCAGTGGTGATATGTGTTAATGCGGAGTTGAAGGAGAAGGGATTGAAAAGATGCACTCTTCAATCCCTTCAGTTCTGCTAAAAAAGAAAGTGAAATGACTAATAATTTTCTACATTGAGGACCAGCTAAAGTAAAAGACCTCCGGATGAATAAATAAAATGGCCAACAGAATATCAATCTCTTTAAGACGGCATGGGAATTCACATTCAAATGGCAAGCAATGGATAAAGATGAACTTTTTAAAACTGTAAGAACTTTATGAACTCTAATAAGCTTTAAATATATTTCTAAAACTCCAGTATACTAAACAATAAGAACTTTAATTCTAAAACTTGTTCCGTATTTAAAATAATTGAAATAGAATCCTATATCACCAACTTAATTTATTAATAAGTAATTTTATTTGGTGTATTTCTTTGTAAAATCATTTCCATTTATTTTATTTTTTTGTTCTTTTAAGTTTTTATTATGAATTTTTTTTGTTTTTCATTAAACTAAATTATATAAATGTTAAATTTAAGTCGGGCGTGAATGGCTATATAGATTTGTAAAGTTATATTAGTTTTATTAGGATAGGGTAATCTTGGGTTATTTGTTTCGTAGTTAAATTGGATCAATGGATTGGATATATTGATGTAATTAGTAGATGTAATACGAGATTCGCTACATGCAGAATTGCAGTATATGCCGCACTCACCCATTTTGCATATGGAAGGAATAATAAGACGGAGATCGCCGTCCCTTCCTATAGAGTTTTTTCTTTATTGCTCTTCTCATTAGATAGATGAAGTATTCCTATCTGGATGAGAGTCAATTTCTTCTCTTAACCTATATTTGTGCTGTTGTATTCGTATTACATTGAATACATCGATATATCAGATGGATTGACGTTGGTTTAACTGCGAACTTTTGGCCTAAGGTTAAGTAAGAGATAGAATATTTTCTTTTCAAATGCAATCTATGTAGTCTATTCATACTCAACACTTTAAATGCATTAAGTTTAAGTTGGATATAGAAGCTTGCATGACTTTGTTATCAGTTAATTGTTTTTGGTTTTCATATTTGATCAAAATATATAGACATTCGGTAAATAATGATACCTTACAGTGAGTATCTAAAATGTATTTATTCGGATGTCTTTTAAGTTATTGGTGTCAATGTGGCATCTTATGATCAATGCCATTGGGTTTCTTATAAAATTCCCTCTGCAATTCCATCAATGACTTTATATTTTGATCGTTTATGTTTATTTTGAAATGTTTTTAACTATGTAATTTATGTAACCGATCTATACTCAACATTATAAAACAAACTTTTATAAATCCATCTGTGTGAACTTATAAAAATTAAAATGTAAATTAAAATCTAAAATAAAAGTTAAAAATGTAGTTATATGCTAAAGTAAACATACCAAAATAATAATACTAAATTTTATATATATATGCGTAAATAAATGTTTGTGTGTTAATTACTGGCAGTGGCTTATTTTATTCTTTTTTAAAAAATATTCTTAGATAAGAATTTATAAAATATAAATCTCTGCTGTTCCACTGAGCTAGTGACAATGTGCTAATGGTCAGAATCAACCAAAATAAAAATAAAATAAAATAATTTTTTTAACTTACATATCTGCCTACTTTATAAATTTTCTAGGTTCAAATGTCTAGTGGCGCCCTGTAGTGTAGATACGTTAAGACTACTCTTCTGATCGTTATAATATATATATATTACTAGAATGCTACAATTATCAATGCACCAACATAATAAATAACAGCTATAGTTAGTATCATTCCTAGAAACATTTATAGTTAAAATTTGAAACTCAAAATCTCATTAAAATCATGCAATATTCTGTAAATGGCATTTCCATAATTTTTGCATATTTAAACAATCATATTACTTATTTAATAAATTATCAATAAATTTTAACAAAATATGCCTTTTTGCTTTTTTCTTCAAATAATTTTCCTCTTGCAAAAGAAAAAGACTGTCGAAACATAAGTTATCATTACAAATAACTGAATATTTTGAAAACACTGATTTAAATCTGTCCCTAGAATAATGAAATTTTTATACACAAATTTGCTGGATTTGGAATATTTTTATTTACAAATAAAATTTTGTGCAAATTTCAAAGTAATCATTTAACAAACATTAAAACATTTATTAATTAATTATTGTAAATAGAATATAAAAAGAAAGACATTGTAAATATGTTTCCTAAGTTTACATATATAAATGAAGAAAAATAAATAAATAGATTTCATTATTTTATATAAATGATAAAAGTTGTGATATGTTTATACTTGTTGTTTCTTGTCATTTTAATATTGCCTTTAATGTGGCACTAAGTACTGATAGGTTAATTATTAATAAAAACAATGTATTGAAAAAAACTAATAAATGTTATATATAAAGATATGTGCAAGTATATGTCAAGTTGTATTGGTGAGTCAAAATATATATTAAAAAGAAAGTTTGTGAATAGGAACTATTGTATAAAAAATTGCATTATTCTGTAGGTAGTTTTAAATTTGTGTTTGTTGAACATTCAGTAATTTGCCATCAAAGTTTTTGTTTGATAATGTTTTTTTTACATATGGAAAATGATCTGAAGTGGTAAAAAAAATCAGAGGGATATTTTACAAATATGAGGAATAATTTGTTAAATAGACAATTAAATTCATGTTGTACTATTAATATTGGGTGATTTTAATGAGATTTTGATTTTTAAATTTTATTAGTAAATATTTCTGGAGATGCATCTTATGCTGTAAGTTAGCTTAAACCATTATTTAAATATATCAAAAATTTGTAGAGTTTATTCCATTGGTTTTATATATTGAAATGAATAATATCTTACTCATTTCAGTGTTGGCCATGTGATCTTCCACATGATTGTAAGTTGGTTTCCAGAATTATGAGTATGTTAAACCACTAAACATCACATGATCACCATCTTACTAGCACATAATTGTTGTAAACAAAGGCAAAACTCTCCATACAGTAGTACCACCCTGTGCCAATCAGAGTAATCAATGGATGCCAGAAGGCTTGTGCATAAAATTCCTATCTAGTGCCTACTCATCCAATATCCCCAGACTAGTTTCTGTTTTGTGGCCATCATCAGTGAGGAGCCTTGGATCTGAGAGCACTGCACCTAGATCTTAGGATCTAATGTAACCCTCCAGCATCCACCTTTTAACTCTACTTTACTACAAAACTATGAGAATGAAATTGAAAACACAATAACATTTTCAATCTAAGCTCACTAGCTTATATAGTCATATGAGTCTGAACTCAATTCATTACCCATACATTTTGGTGTCTTTGGCTCTTAAACAACCATAGCCACCACTATCCTATTAGGCAGGATTGGTGTTAAACCACTAAACGTCACATGATGACCATCTTACTAGCACATAATTGTTGTAAACAAAGGCAAAATTTTCCATACATAGGATAGTGGTGGCTATGGTTGTTTAAGAGCCAAAGATACCAAAATGTATGGGTATTGAATTGAGTTCAGACCCATATGACTATATAAGTTATTGAGCTTAGATTGAAAATATTATTGTGTTTTCAATTTCATTCTCATAGTTTTGTAGTAAAGTAGAGTTAAAAGGTAGCTGCTGGAGGGTTGCATTAGATCCTAAGATCTAGGTGCAGTGCTCTCAGATCCAAGGCTCCTCACTGATGATGGCCACAAGCCAAAAACTAGTCTGGGGATATTGGATGAGTAGGCACTAGATAGGAATTTTATGCACAAGCCTTCTGGCATCCATTGATTACTCTGATTGGCACAGGGTGGCACTACTGTATGGAGAGTTTTGCCTTTGTTTGCAATTATGAGTATGCTAATAAATATAGCATTCAGAAATTTTTAAATATTATATAAAATAGAACAAATGGTTTAAAATAAACTAGGTAATATACAAATGTTAGAATAAATTATTAAATCTCATATTAAAATAATATTAAATAATGTAATAGGTTTGTTAAAAAAGTATTAAATTTAAGTGAAACTTGTATATTATGTTTAAAACTTTCTCTTATCAAAGAATGTATGGAACATATTGCAAAAGAACTCAGTTAAATAATATATTATAAATAACTAAATTAAAAAGATTAAACCTGTTTTGATATGAGATTTGAAAACAAGAAAAAATGCAGGCAATTTAATAATTACAATGTTTTTAATGAAAGTGTTTTTGAAATTCTTGTAATTAAAATAAAATCTGGTCATAAAGATGTCAAAAATAAGATATTAAAGATGTTACAAACAAGATGTCAACACCTATATATGGTCAGGTTTTTTTTTTTGAGAGCAGTCAATCTGGATTTTCTCTGTAATCAAGCTATATTGAATCTTCATTATGATGAGTAAATAGAAATAAGGAAAAAACACTGACTTCTGAAATCTATACTCAATCTCTGACAGCCCTGATCAAGTTATATATTTAAAGGAATCTAATTACAATGAAGAAACAATGCTTAAACCTTAAGTTTCAAGGACAGGAGGTCATTAAAGGACATTATGGCAACTTACAAATGAAATCAATTAATATTTGCCATCATGGGAGAACTCAGTCTTGCTTTGTAAGTTTAAAAAAACTGTTTAGACTATTATCCTAACATATTAACTATTTTTATGTTTTATTATGTATTTAATTCTAACAGACTATATTTTATATTATTAATTTAAATGAGTGAAGTGTTTGACTTTGTGATTAATTATTTCAAAGTATAAAATATAAAATGCACGAACACACAAGCAGGAAGTGAAAGGTTTCTTTAAAAAATAAAATAAAAAAAGTTGGTTGAGTTTTAAAGAAATTTAACTTTAAAAAAAATTGTATAAAAAAAAAAGCTCCATCTTTATGATTTGTTAACATTTTTTTTTAAAAAAAAAAACTCTTTAATGTGAAATTGTTGATAAATAATCAAAGGTATAATATTCATTTTAAACCCAAATGTGCACACTTGTAAAATATTTAGGGTCTATGGTTTTAAATAAAGTTAAATGTAATGTAATTAGTAGTATTTTAAGTTAAAAGTTTATTTTGAAATTAAATTCAGTCCCTTTGTACATAAATTAGCCCTCCATTTGATTAATGTGAGTTAAATTTTATGTAGGTTAGATCTTATTATGCACATGCAATTATTAGATCAGTGTTAACTGGCTTATTATATACAATATCTATATGGTATATTTATTCAGTTTTGTTTTGTAAATTTGGTATCAGATCCAAAGGACTACTTCAGTTAATTAAATTTTATCTAGTAAATCTCACATAATTACTTGGTGTTATTGTTAAGACAGAATTCAGAGTTAAACTGACAACTTACTACAATTATCATAACAAAGTTGTATTAAGTTAAAATTATCCTCTATTGGATATATGTATATCACTATGCTATGGAGTTTATGATATAAATAAATGTATTATATTTGTGATGGTTGATCATACATAGGATTATATACAAGATTTATTAAAGGCCAGGAATTTACTCTGGGGAAAATATGTTTATCATAAAACAAAGTTGTATTATAATATGTAATTGAAAGGTTAATGTTTAAAAATTAATCAAAATAAACCTTTCACTGTATATGTGAAATAAAGAGAGAGAGAGAGAAAAGAGATTGGAGAAGTGATTTTATTGAAAAAGAGAAAAACATATTTGACTGATAATTATATTTTGTAATGAGCTATTGTTTTGTCATTGGTTTAAGTAGTGTGTTAACTTCTTTATATGGGTAATAGTTGATTAGACACACACGCCATGATGGCATTGTTGTTATACAAAAACTGTAAAATATGAATGTTCCCATGCTGTATTTTTTTCCATTTTTTTTCTTTTTTCTTATAAAAAACAAACAAACACAGAATTTGTACTTTTTCAATATTTTTTTTTTATTAACCTCAACAAATTTAGAACAAAAAAAAATCAAACACAGAATTTGTAGTTTTTAAAGGTCTTTTTTTATTAACATCAACAAATTTACAACTTATTATGGGTTTTTTTTTTTTTTTGGGGGGGGGGGGTAATGTAAAGCTTAGTATGCTTTTCTTATTATCATCAACAAATTTTCAATTTATTGTGTTTGTATTTTTGGTTTCCTATTTTTGTTTAAAAAAGTAAATCCTAAAGTTAGTAAGCTTTTTTTTTTTTTGTTTTCGCTTTTTTTTTTTAAATAACATAAACAAATTTAAAACTTATTATGGTTTTTTTTTGTTCTGCTCGAAACGGTATTATTTAGCCACCATCCTGTTCCATAGTAGTTAGTATCTTTTCCACCAGTTCAAACCCTCACAGTCCACATATATAATCAGAATAATTTATTTTGATATGTAATAGCATATATTTATGTATATGTGTGGATATGTGCGCACATTTAATATATTAATGTCTGTATGTGTATAATGTATACGCAGTTATAAATTTAAAATTAATAAAATAGTATAATTAAATTAAGTTGTGTGAACATTATTATATGTGTGTAACCACTTAATATATGAGAGAGAAGCCATAATACAATAGATTTAAAGAAGCATTACAATTCTTTTAAATTAATATAAATTTGAAATATTCTCAGTTAAAAACTTTATTTAAATGCATTGGTATATAAATTTCAATTCCTGAGATAGTCTCTCACACATATATAATAAAATGTTTATACAAACGAAACTCTTTTTAAAAAAAGTTATCTGTTTTTATAAAAAAAGTTGTAAATTCTTGGAAAACCATCTGTAAGCAATCAGCAACAACCAAAATCAACTGGCATATGGTAGTTTCATGGAATGAAATTATAAAATTTTGCATACCTTAACTTATTAGTTAATATTATATTTAGCGTGGCTAATGTGTTTTTGGGAAACACATATGTGCATTTATGCCTTGCTGTATGTTTCTTATATGAATGGGCTTCTGGTTTTAATGACCATCCCATATACTTAGTTTGGTCAGCTCTTTAGAACTGGAACATGAGGGTCTAGATTGTTTTATAAGCTGCTCCAATCACCTCTATTAATATAATGCCGTAGTATCTGAAGTCATACTACAAAGCTCCAGTTCATCCCTCCATAATGTAATAAGATTTCAGCATTGATCTGAATATGTAGTCTGGTTTTGTATGTACATAATCTGCATAGAGAGCCTATTGCAGCTCATTAAGTATTATTGAATGATCTTTATTACATATTATGGTGATAAATCATCATTCTTGCAAACATAATATGGAGGGCATAGTAAAATAAGGCATAAATAGACCATAGATTATTAAATTTGTAATAAACTCTTTTAAATTATAGTGCATCAGATGAGATTCTGTTCTCAAACTTGCTCATCATTGTTACCCACTTGCATGTGTCATTCAATGCACTTATGTTTATTTAATCTATATTTAAGAATTAAAATATACTAAATTATAATCAATGTGTTGTGTATCATTCGTAGTCCACTCCAAATCTTAGTTAAATTCCTTAATACTAGCGTTTATTATTAATGTATGCATCAATAGTTATTATTATTTTTTGTTTCATTTTGTTTAATGTAACTAAGACATCTTTGGGAAGTAAAAAATAATTGAAATAAAGATTTTTAATAAAATATATAAGAATTTATAGGTTTTTGTTTAAATTTAACATTAATTTTGCAAATGTCAGATGATTGATAGTGAATTATGGGCTGTCATCTTGGTAAACCCTCGAAACTATATTTATCAAAAATACAGACTGCCATCTTAGTCATTCTGAAAACTCACAAGTACCCTGTTACATATTATTCTTTTGTGAAACAGTGCTTTCAAATAAATCATTTCCATAATTTTTTTTCTATTCTGTAAAGATAATAAGTTGCTCAATGAAAAATTACATAAAGGTGTGTTTGTGCACATTCATCCCAAGAACTAGATGGATGGGGGGGAGGGGATAAAGTTGTGGATAGACAGTATTTGGTCTAAGGGTCCTAGTGAATTATAAAGAAATCTGCCTTGCTAGTATGGGATCAGTTTCGGAGTCACAGAATAGAAGCTGTGAATAATAAAATCAACCAAAAGAAAACTCATATGTAATTCCAGGTGGCCTAATGAGTCAGCTTCAACCTTTAGATATTTACATTAATAAACCATTTAAAAGATTTATGAAAGAGAAATGAAACAGTTGGATGCAGTCTACAAATTTTAAAGTGACACCATCAGGAAAAAAGAAAGAGGCTTAGCATTTCACAGATTTGTGAATGGATCAAAACTTATGTGAATTCATTTAAGAAATGTGGAATTAGTAACTCACTTGATGGCACAAAGGATGATTTGTTGTATAAAGAGTCAGTTTTTGAAAAAGAGGCTTCAAATGATTCTTCATTTAGTTCTGGAGATGAATTTTTAGGTTTTAAGGATAAATATTTAAAAGATGCCTAACTACAGTATTTTCTAATTACATTTTTTGTAAACATAAATAACTATAAAATTACTGCTGTAAATCACTATGGACATTCATGAAAAAATGTAGAAATTTAAAAAAAAGAAAATATGTATAAAAAGAGGTTTCCAATTGAAGCAGACGACCTGAAACTCAGATCGTGCTTCACAGCCCACTTACAGTCACCTACCACCAAACCATGTTTAAACCCATCCTTACACGCGTATACATATTTACTAACATATATTTTCCTTTGCTTAAACATTTAAACATAACTGATGTAGATATTTATATATCTTAACACAAAATAATTTAATAAATAAATATTTAATATTATTTTAATGTGTATGCGTGCATAATGGATAAATATATATATTTTCAGTGTGGGGAGATTGATTATAACTCATATAAATAGTTATATTATTAATGTATCTTAAAAAATCATATATGAAATTTATTATTTTTTATATTTAATTTAGCAGTCAGAAAATGATGTAATTTTTTAAAGAAGTTTCTCGAAAACAATTATCCGGAAAAGCCCATTAGTTAAAAGTAAAACATTACAATTTGTAATAGTAAAGTAAAATCCATTAGTGGAAATTTTATCCACACCAACTTGTTTTAAAATCATAAGACTTATTTTAAAACAATCGTTCGAGAAACTTGTAACAGAATTGCATTGTTTCAAAAGACTTACAAAACAAAAGATATCCGGTCAGCAGATTTTAGCTTTGCTAAAGTGCTCAAATTGCCTCAAGTCCAGCAGTTAAGTGCTATACTACATCATCAAAAAAAAAGTATAAATACTGCTGGATTTAAATCCAAAAGGGGGAGGAGACAACCATAAATTAACGATGGTCAACATAATCCATGCTAGTTTGAATCTTCATCCAATGTGCAGTGAATAGGGGAAACTTCACCTTTCCCTCTGTTCCAACATGCTCGTTCCCGTAAGAAAAGCTCTGGATCCCGTGCCTATGAACTTTCAAATGTCTATCAATTAAATCATTAAAAATGCTACCTGTGATGCCTTATTCCAAAACTAGATCTAGTATATTAACGCCGATGAACACTCCAAATATTAAGGACTGCTACTATTTACGAATGGTAAAAGAACTTTAGCCGCTCTATGATTATATTAAATTCTGCCTTCTATAACAATAATCCTGATGCTCTACTCTTAATATCTTATATAAATGTTTAATTTCATGTAATTTTATTTAGTATAACTCTATATGACTTAATCTATTCTATCATTGAGCCTCTATTCAATATGTTTTCTTCTTTTTATTTCCATGTGGCAATCATATTTTATTTCATTATTATATTACATATTTTTGTGTTTTAAAATGCCAGTAATATTTCAAACTCACTAGCATGTAATTCCTTTCTAGTTTCCCTACTCATCACTTACAGGATAATTAAAAACTCATTTTAATTCAAACAAGTCTTATTCGACTTATGCAAATGCTGGCGAGTTTGGAAAAACAAAGTAATTATCCTATAAATTGTTATAGGAAAACAGATCAACATCTGTTTTTCTAAAAATGTTTTTTTTTTATCTTTTTAAAATGCGCTAATCCCGACCGTAAATGTATTTCATATATGTAAAATCCAATTATTTCCACCACCCCATTTGTTTCCATATAAACATATTTATTTCTAATAATAGCATTTTTAACCGAAATTTGTATTTATTAAATGGTATGGGAAGTTATCAATAATTTAAAGTAAAGGGAAGGGGGAATTTTTATGTCTTAAAATTTATCTAATTTAATTTATTTAAATCATCCATGCCTGTTTAGCGATTAGATCATACCATTACGCGGGATATTCTATAATTTATGGGCATTAAATAATTAAAATAGTCTTTAAAGCTATATATTTCATTATCCCAAGCATTGTGTGCATATAGGCACATTCGTTCCTATAATATATATATATATATTAGTGCTTCTCTTTCTGATGGAGGTATCGCAAAGTTGAACCCCATTATCTTTCTCAAAGTCCAAGAATCAGGATTTAACCCCCCTGGGGACTCATTTGGTCGCAAATGCGTGCTTTATATGGGAATCTTTCTGGAAAAACCAGCCCAATAATTTGCATCGCCGACTGCTCTTCATCCATGAACCGATTCTGCTAACATCGCAGACTTATATCAGTATATTTTGCAAAATGAATTCTTGAAAGCACATGTTCAGATCTGTGACTGGATCACATCAAATATGCCACCATGCACACACCGCCTTTTGTTATCTTTCTAATAAACCCATGAACATCCATAAGCCGTAATGTTGTGATTTTTGCTAAACAGATATCTATGTCCACTATTTAAAATGTGCATCATTGTGATGACTTTATTATTGTTAATATATATATTCATCAGCTATCCCATACACATCTGTCACTTTATAAACCGAATTAATAACTATGTTTTTATACAAATGTAATGCTTCGTTATCAAATTATGATTATCTTTCAAATCGGTTAAATGCTATTTCGTTCTTTCTGGGGGTGTAGTGGCACTTCAATATTATATTTTTAATAGTGCTAAGTCTTATATTCATCATTATATTATATATTATTGGCATAGCCGCAACTATAAACAAAGTCACCTGTTAAATTTGATTCTTAAATTAACAACCAAATGTAATATGATTTCTCTATGACAAACTGGCCTAGAATAATTATGAGGCCAATGATCAATCAATGATGATTATGCATTTACCTATGTTTTATTAAAATAATAAATCTTAAATATATATATATATTATAACATTTCCAAATCATTGTGTTTTCTTTTATTTAAGTTAATATTTTTATTAATAAGTTATGCTCCTACTGACTAGATGATCTCCGCTAATATATAATTAATATGATAAATGATCTTTAATTGCTTCTAAATTGTGTTTCATGCTAAATATCCCATTAAACTTAAATTAGAGTCTCTTTGTGTCTCTGATGTGCGATTCCAGCGGAGAGAGATGAAATTAGATCGATATCATCGGGATTGTTGCTCATAAGTTGGTAGATCTGGAAAATAGGCAAATAGGGCAGAATTCATGAGTGTTCCTGACTTATATGTCTTGCACATGATTGGATTCGAGGTACTTTTGCCTAGATGCTAGATCTTGTTATGTGAACATACAAAACCGACCGTTACACTATATGCCGATAAATATGGTAAATAATAAATTTAGAATTTCTACTATAAAACAGGCAAAACTCACTATACGTATAGCCACACACAGCAAGCTAGAGTAATCAATGGATGCCAAAAGGCTTGTGCATAAAATCCCCATCTAGTTCCTACCTATACAATATCCCCAGACTAGTTTCTGGCTTGTGGCCTTCATCATTGAGGAGCCTTGGATGTGAGAGCACTGCACCTAGATCTTAGGATCTAATGCAACCCTCCAGCAGCCAGCTCTTATCTCCATTTAACTACAAAACTATGATTCTTAAACTGAAAACACCTTAATATTTTCAATCCAAGCCCATTAGCTTATATAGTCATATGGGTCTGAACTCATTAAGGTGTTTTCAGTTTAAGACTCATTGTTTTGTAGTTAAATGGAGATAAAAGGTGGCTTCTGGAGGATTGCATTCGATCCTAAGATCTAGGTGCAGTGCTCTCGGATCCAAAGCTCCTCACTGATGAAGGCCACAAGCCAGAAACTAGTCTGGGGATATTGGATGAGTAGGCCCCAGATGGGGATTTTATGCACAAGCCTTCTGGCATCCATTGATGACTCTAGCTTGCTGCGTGTGGCAATACGTATAGCGAGTTTTGCCTGTTTTAAGAACAGTTACACACAAGCATAAGAAGTGGTGGTCATGTGAATTTGTACTATACATAAAGAATGTGAACTTTAAATTATGATGACATAATTAATAAAAATATTTGAATGTCTTGCTTGCTTGAGAGTTAATATGAAGTTTGAGCATGGAAATTTCCAGCACTGGAATCAATTCTAGGACCCCATATTCCAGAATCTGATATTCTACAACTGCACTCAACTGTATGAGGCATATAATTAATGATTTTGCAGAGTAAAAGACAAGAAAAGCACATTTTATAAAATTATTATATTTTATTGCAAACATTTTATGAAATTGTATTTTATTGTAAATTTTGAAATAATGAACATACAAGTCAATCATTAGCTTATTATTGTTATCAATATATGGAAAAAAGTTTACTCTATAATTTTACATGACCCACCACTGTGCAGACTATCTCATAACTCTGTTACACTTGAACACATATATGTTGAAAAGATAAATAATCACCAATATATGTATTTCATGCTAAACCAGCAATCATCAGTTGGTCCAGATTACCATCTCTACACATATATGCTATAAGTGCTCATATATATATTAAGATAGCCAAACCTCATACTTTCATGGACAGGCTTCAATCTACTCCACACTCCAACTGTTCAACCATCCATGATGATGGAACGCTCGAAGGCCACCCTGAGGCCGAGATTCTTGTCACACCCACATATTACATATATAGACACAGGTATATAATAAGCCTGTGTGTTTCAGTTATTCTATAATTTTATAAATTTCTTTTAAATCTAGGCAGTAGTAAATTAAGTAGAGAAACAAAGTTCATTTTTTACCAATAACATGTTTTCAATAATATTAATTTTTGCTCCAGGTCCCACAAATTCTAGGAGTGTAACTGCCTATGGATATATTGTCATACTGGATTAGAATCACAGAAACAAAAAATGTCATGATATGAAGTTTGTGTCCTAAAAAAGCATTTTAAAATACAATAATCCTGTTGGGCACCAAGCTGCTTCTTTCATTGCTATTTGCTGGAATTATAATAGATATAAAAAAGTTTTTATTTTTCAAATAAATTTGACTCCATCTGATATAAACTTGACTTTTTAATTCAGAACAAAGCAATTACTTATGAAGTGTTTAAATTCTATGATGTAAATAAATTATACAATCATTGAATTAATGAAATTTATTTATACATTCTCAAGTTCATTTTTACAATGGATAGCTTTATCTAGCATTTTCTAAAACTGGAAGTTTTGATTGCATTAAAATTTTTGATGAAAAAAGTTAAATTATATTCAAGGAAATACTTTTATAATAAATGTTTTTTTAATGTATTTGTTTGAACTATTTTCATTTTACTTTAAACATTGTATAAATATGATGATGAATAAAATACAACTCATAATCATACTTAATGTTTACTTGACCATAAATGTTTTATGGAGTTTTTATTACAGAAGTTTTTGCAATCATTTTAATCAGACATTTAGGAATAATAAACAAATTCAAATTTAGAATACTGTATTTAAAAAAGTGTATATTTTAATTCTTTCTGAAACTTCAATTGGTAAATACATCAATTATAGAATTTTAAAAATTGTTTAACAGTATTATTTAAAGATAAAAATATAGTATTAATTTTTCTGTAAATTTTAAATTTATGAATCAGTATTTAAATGAGATTAAAACATTGTATTTGTAATAAAAAAACTTTTTATAAAAACATTTGTCTACAACAAAAATATACATAATTATACAGTTTAACATAAGAATTACATTGAAACTTGTATATATTAAAACCAGGTGATATTCTTCAGTATATAATTATCTTCGAATCATTGCTGAAAAAAAAAAAGAATTCAAGCAATCATTGTATTTGAAAATAATGTATGCTTAATTGTGTGTGAGTAGCTTTCTTCAAATCATTTAACATATCTTTTTTTCCCATCATTTTCTAACATTTATAACATTTTTTTTATTGTTATTCTACTTCCAAGGATATTCATAATAAAATGACACTAGTTTTAATTAATATATAGACTTATATTTCCTAATATTTTATTACTAAGCACATATGATTTGAAATGAAATTTTTGAAACAAATCATATATTTAGGAAAAAAAAGATATATACAAAAAACAATTTCATGTGACTTTTATCTATTTTTAAAAATTAAATTCTTTCAAAAAAACCCCTCTAGATGATTATTTATATCATTTTTATTTATGAAATTATTTATGTCAACATATATGCAAAGTTTCCCTGTTCTAATTAGAAAGCAAGATTTTGCAAACATAAACTCAATGTGTTAAAACCTAATTTAAATGCTTTTGTTTTCAATATTTTTTTGACATTTAGGAAAGCATTTAAGAATATTACAATCTATTTTTAACCTACAGTATTTAATATTTTTCCAAAATACAATATTTAAAGTGCATATATATTAACACTAAAATTATAATGAGAATTTTTTAGGTATTAAACTAGAAAAAAATATTCAGCTGTGATGTAATCAGATGACTATTAGTTAAATACCCCAAGCTGAATTACATGATTTAGAAATAAACAATTGCATTTGTCACCACCACAGTCTCAGAATTTAAATATGGAAATCATAATGGAAATTTTCCTTGTAACCAATATATTCAATAATTAAAATTTATATCTTGAATCTGTGAAAATATTTAATTTAATATATATATTGTAATAATACAAACCTAGCTAAGATATGACATCATTCTATATTACAAGCTATTTTGAATTCTTATAGAGAGATACCAAACATTTTTAAAAACGATAAAATAAAAGTAATGAAAAGAGGACATTCTCTCAATTGATATTTACCCTTAGTTAAAATTGATTTTATAATTTGAACAAAATAATGTAATAATAATTATATTTTTAAACCACTAAATATCACATGATCACCATTTCTTATGCTTGCTCATAACTGTTATTAAAACAGGCAAAACTCTCCATACAGTAGTGCCACTCAGTGCAAGCCAGAATAATCAATGGATGAGTAGGCACTAGATAGAGATTTTATGCACAAGTCTTCTGGCATCCATTGATTACTCTGACTTGCACTGAGTGGCATTACTCTATGGAGAGTTTTGCCTGTTTTAATATTTTTATTAATAAAAGTGATTTGCTGAAATGAAAACATTGGTAAAACTGTCAATATTTTAGAAGTAATAAGCATGGTTATAAAGAGATCATTCATAATCTCTAGTCAGAGAATATTTGCATAGGATAGGATGAGTAAAAATTTATATCTACTTATAAAAGAGATAAAAAAGAAAACTGATATGTAAATAAAGGTTATATAGAGTGAAAATTAAATATTTTAGCACAAGTTTCCAAAAGTCAGGAACAAAGTTTTGTATCTATAAAAAAAAAAAAATTGTAAATCCATTTAATAGTTTAATTAAAGTTTAAATTAATAATGTTAATTGAAAAATACAACTAATTAGTGACAATTACCAGATAAAGGAAAGCAAGAACAAAGAAAATAAAAAAGTGTGTTGAGATTGATAGGAAAATATGTTCTCACTGTGCCAATAGTTATATATACAGGAAAAAATGCAAGCCAAGAGTCAAAGAGCACATTAAAAGTATCATGTAAAAACCCATTAAAATGTGAGAAGATTCTGAGTGAAATTATCTTCCATTGAACTAAATTTGTGACCAATATTTGTCTTTAAAAAAATATGTCTGCTAAAGTATTTTCAGTACTAATTTAAACATAACTATAATATTAAATTTCTGTATGATGGAAATGCTGAAAACTATATGCTAAATCAACCAAAGTAAACCAGTTGAAGCCTGGACAACATAGCTCTTCCCACAGTGAAAATCACTTGCAATGAATCCAGAATTGGTGATGTAAGATGTAGTTTTTGCTTGCTCACAGTAAAACAATTTTCTTCTTGCCTTAGTTATATAGTTTGCTTTATTAAAGAAGATTACCAATACAGTACGTAGAAAGAAAAAAATCAACCAAAAGGTTTGGATTTAATCTTAAATGATACTTAAAGATATATACTCTTTAAATTTTTTTCTTTAAATTACCAATGAAAGTGCAAAGGTATATCTATGATAGTAAGATTGGTGAAGTATCAAAGAAGCTGCAATAAGATCTTTTTAATTATATACACGTTTAAATAAAAAGTTTCAATAATGTAAACAATTCATTAAGATATTTGTTATATATATATATTTGTGTAAACATTGTTTTACTTTATTTAGGTATATATTTACAAATACTAAACTAACAATGTTGATAATGAATATGAATATATTGGAAAAGAATGTTTTGTAAATAGACAGAAGATTGAAGCATACCTGAATTTTAATAATTATCATCGTCTGCTCTTTCTGAAATAAATGCATTACAAGGGTTTCAATCCATAAATACACAATTTTAATATTCATCAATCAGAATTGTCTTAAATAAACTACTTTTATTATTTAAATTATTTAGCTGTCTGCACGTTCTTAATTCATGATCTCATTTCAAATGCATATTGAAAAATCTTGTTCTGACCTGGGAACAATGTTGAGATATTGATGTTGCTAAAGTTTTTTGAAGAAAGTGACATTCAAAGTTAGGATAGCATAGTTAAAATGTCTGGAAAAAGATAAATGGAAAAATGTTAAATGGAATCTCTGAAAAATGATTTGATATAAGATGATCATGATATATACCTGGATATATTATATAAAGCAGAGTGACATGTGATTTGATTATCATTATCAATTTCAATTTTAATTAGACAAATATAAGTTTGATTTTTTTTAAATGATTAAAAAATTCAGTTTAGATGGATGGCTTACCATTTTGATCTAAAAAAACGCATATGACTTTATTACTCAGGGAGTTTATCATATGTTTGAGCAGTAGAATCAATCCCGTGACTTCCCAATTTCAAGTTGGACACTCTATCAACTATGCCAAACTGCACAGGGTAAATGCTAATGGCATTATTGCTCAGGAGTTCATAAAAAGTTTGAATTCCAGAACAGCGAGCACTGGAATTAACCCTGGAACATCCAGATCCCTAGTCAGATACTCGACCATTTGTACCAAACCATGCAGAGTGATATAAAAATAATCTTATTATATGAAAAATGTATATATATATAAATCATCAGAAGAGGGACTATCAAGTTCCTGGCAATATATATTTATAAATAACTTTCTTCGGAAATGTGTGGGTTCTTGGGGAGATGCTTGGCTAAAATGTAGGATTCAGTGAAATTATGATTTTTTAAATTCTCATTCATAATAAAGCATCTAATGTGATTTACTACTTATATAAGACCTTGAGTGCTAAACTAATTATGGTCATTTTTTAACTTAGGTAAAATCAGGCTAATCCAATTGTGGATGGTCATCCTTGGACTACCAATTTTAATTGGTGGCTACATTATAGCTGAATGATTATCCTTGTATAATACATGTAAATCTTCCTTATAATTGCAGTTTTACATCTGGAGATTGCAAAAACATTTAATATATATATATATAAGTGACATGGGATGGTATTTGGTTAAAATATGAGGATTCAGTGAAGTTGTGATCTTGAGAACTAAGTGTAAGTTCTTGAAAATATTTAATACATACACACACATATATATATATATTATAACAGAATGGGGAAAAAATAATATAGACAAATATATATTGATGATATCTACTGATAACAGTAGCAATAAACAATATGAAACAATGTAAAATAGACAACCCGCTAGAATATATATTAATAAGGGCATATATTAAATGCTAAATAAATGTATTAAGATCATTAAAATAATATTCACAGCTTAGAGCAATAAGTATATTAATCATAAATAAAATACTCATATATCATATTAGTAAAGTATATAGATTTTAAAGATGGATTTTAGCAATGCTATAGAGTTGATTTGTAACATACTTCCAAATGCCGACCAGTGCTGACCATTTAACCTGGATAGCAAAAGATTCTACTGAATATGTCCTACAAGAGTAAAGTGAGCAATTTAAAATAAATTTATTATAAAATTCAAAATGATTTTATTAATTAAAAAATAATAACAAAAAGTCTACAATAAACATTCTCCAATAAAACAAATAGATTATTATTTCTGATTCTATATATTTGCAGATATTACATTCATTTAAATTTTTTAATAGGTTGAAAACAAAGCAATCATGTTGTTTAAATTATGATTTACAGATATAGATACATAAAAGAAACAATGCATAAAGTTAGTTGAAATCTCTGCAAAATATTTTAAATGCCCCATAGCTATATTACTTTAAGCCACACTCTCCCTTTAAATAAAGAAAATCTTAAAATTTTGCAGCCTATTCAAAAGGAATCTCTTTCTCTCTTGAATGTATGCTACGATGGTCTAATACATATTAAAATTCAAACTAATTTAAACAAGGAATGTGAAAATAAGTCAGCAAAGATCTTGAAAATAAATAAACAGTAGTAATATATATAATTAATTGCAGTAAATATTGTATAATTTGATTTTAATGAAAAGCAAAATAAAAAGTGAAAACATAAACTTATTATAAAAAAAATCTTGCAATAGTTTCACTTTCTTGCTTGGAATGCATTTTTTTTCTTGCTGCTATGTTCTAGGTCTATTTTCTGTTTCATAGTGAAAATTAAAATAATCTTCTAAATTTTAAACAAACTTATCCTAATTAAAAAAATCGTTTAACTTTAATTTAAAAATTTATTTTCATAATGGTAATCAGCTTTTCAAAAGAGCTCTGAAGTATTTTGTTTAGGCATGTTCTATACCATTCAATGATGTTTGTTATATTATTAACTCTACATTCTAACCCCATTTTCTGCCTTTTAGTGAAAATTAAAGTAACATCCTAAAAGAAATAACAAATATACACTAATAAAAAAATTAGTTTATTTTTTATTTGGTAAATTTTTATTTCATGATGTCGATCAACTTTTTTAACTTAGCATTTTAGAAATACCTTGAAACATATAGCATACATGCTTCCTCCTGCACCTATAAGTTTATTGTATCTAACTAATACAATTCAGATTAATTTCTACAAAGACTAAACAAAATCTTTTTTTAACTTTTTTTAAAATAAACATTTCACTTTTAATTACTATTAACCCAAAAAATATTAATTAGTTATGTAGCTTAAAGATTAATTAAGATATTTCAATATTATACAAAAGAAAAAATCGTTTACTTTAGAATATTTTTTTTTACTTCTTACACGGTTTTATCCAATATCTAATTAGTTTTATAATTAAAAAAATATATGAAGTAAGAATATTTTTTAAATAAATCTTAAGAAATATGCAAATATGTTTTTTAGCCCCCTAAATAAATAATATTTGACTAATTAAACTCAACTTAATTCCGCCTATTTATATATAAAAAAATTTAATTTTATGTTTACCTTTATATATATAATTCATCAATACATGTGTGTACGATAACATATAAATGTTTATATCATAAAATAAAACCACTAAACATCACGTGATCATCATTTCTTATGCTTGCTCAAGTTATTAAAGCAGGCGAAGCTCTCCATATAGTAGTGCCATTCAGGGCAAGCCAGAGTAATCAATAGATGCAAAAAGGTTTGTGCATAAAATTCCCATCTAGTGCCTACTCATTCAATATCCCTGGACTAGTTTCAAACTTGTGGCTTTCATCAGTGAAGAGCCTTAGATCTGAGAGCACTGCACCTAGATCTTAGGATTTAATTCAACCCTCCAGAAAACATCTTTTATCTCTACTTAACTACAAAACAATGAGTTTAAAATTAAAAACAATATTTTAAATCCAATCTCATTAGCTTATATAGTCATGTCAGTGCCTATACAGTTTGGTGTCTTTGGTTCTTTAATAACAATAGACATCACTATCCTATAAAGCAGGATTGGTAGTAAACCACTAAACATCACATGATCACCATTTCCTATACTTTCTCGAGCTGTTAAAACAGACAAAACTCTCCATACAGTAGTGCCACTCAGGACAAGCCAGAGTAGTCAATGGATGCAAGAAGGTTGTGCATAAAATCTCTATCTCATCCAATACCCCAGACTAGTTTTTAGCTTGTGGTTTTCATCTATGAGGAGCCATTGATTGCTCTGGCTTGGACTGAGTGACACTTCTGTATGGAGAGTTTTGCCTGTTATAACAGCTTGAGCAAGCATAAAAAATGGTAATTGTGTGATATTTAGTGGTTTATTACCAATCCTGCCTAATAGGATAGTGATGACTAAGATCTAGGTGCAGTGCTCTCAGATTCAAGGCTTCTCACTGATGGAATCCACAAGCTAGAAACTAGTCTGGGGATATTGGATGAGTAGACACTGGATAGGGATTTTATGCACAAACCTTCTTAAATCAATTGATTACTCTGGCTTATACTGAGTGGTACTACTGTACAAAGAATTTTGCCTGCTTTATCGCAAAATTCAATATTTTAAAAATTTTATAACATATAACAATATAAACAGTTAAACTACTAAACATTAATTTTAATAAATGAATAGAATGCAGTATAGAAAGCAGTATTTTTTATTACCTACCTCCAACTGTTTTGAATTGCAATCAAAGTGGAATTTAGTATCTGTGGTCCAAATAAAGGATTTATTTGACAAATGTAAGTTACAAGCCAACTAACAAAAAACAAAACAAAAACAAATTAAAAATAATTAGATATGTATTTAATCATTGATTAATCATAAAAATAAAAATTACTGATACATAGATTTATAACTATGACAGAAATTAATTTATAATAGTCATTCTTTATTAAAAGTTAAAAATAATTATTGCCTTAATTCTAAATGTTTATTTGCTGCAATAGCTATAATTGTGAACACAATAATTTTTTGATAAATAAATGTTTCACAAATCAAACTCTATTAAGTTAAAGAAAAAATATTAAATTTTTTTTTTAATTTTTTTATGTAATATATTATTGAATTGTGACTACTAGAATAAGCCATTACAGTTGAAAATTTGATAAAAACAGAATTTGATATAAATAAAAGTTCAATATACTTTTGTCAAATTATAAATTTAAAAAAATAACATGAATTAAATATCAAGTATGTTTTTATTTTATTTTTTAATAAAAAAAAAACAACTTTGGGCTTTCTTATAACTTATCTGTGATAACAATTATAGAAAATTTGCATTAACTTTTAAAAAAATTCAAATGTATATGCAATTAATATATAAAGCTTAATAATGTTTTTAAATTTATAAAATATTAATGTTGAAAATCTTTATTTCATTTATCATTTCAAAAATTTTTCTTTATAAAAAGTTCAATCAATCTAATCAATAAAGCCAATATAGAACAACACAGTCAATGAAAAAACTAACAAATGAAATGCTAATTTATAAATAAAACAGAATTATATTGCTAATTAAAATTGTGAAAATAGTTAAGTTCCTAATTTTACCATATGGATAATATTATTTTTATAAAGCGCAGTCGATATTGAAATAATTGAGAGAGTGCAAATCTCTAATCTTAATTTTCATTTATAATTCAACTTATTATGAATTTTAAATATGTAAATAATTTTTTGAAAATTTGATCAGTCATTTTAAAATGTTTTCACCATTTATTTTTTAAAAATGTTTCAAAATAATTTGAATGGACAAAAAATCAATGCAAAATTGATCTATATAAATATACAAATAAAAAAACAACTAATTATTTAAAATCGTTTTTGACAGTTATTTTTCTACCAACAATCATAGTGTGTGAGTAAACGTTATAATTTTGTTCCATTTTTTAAACAAATGTCACTAAATCTATGCTTCCTTTATTTTGTTGTAATATCTTGTATAAATAAAATTGGTACATCTTACTTCAAAAACTTTATAGAATTTTTTTATTATATAAATACACAACCTGATGTTTTGACTGTCTTGCAGTTTTTTTCAGAGCTGATACAATAATAAGTATATTTATTTTATTTTATTTATTATTATATCATAGCTCTGAGGAAGACTGCAGGATAGTTAAAATGTCAGGTTGTGTATGTGCATATATATTGTAATGGGATGGGGAATTGGGCAAGGCGGTGAACCTGGGATGATAGAAAATTCATCACCAAATAATGAAAATTTTAAAATTAATATAAATTTAATTAACAAGTATAATATTTAGAAGTAAGATATTCCAGATATTAAATCAAAGTAATGAAGCAATTTAGATATTAAAGTAATGTTTAATATCTAAAAATATTAGTAATTTTATATATTTAGAGAGAGCATGAGAGAGAAATCTTGAGAGAGCAGCCAGTTACTCCTCAAAGCAACTAAAATTATAAATCCACCAATCAGTATTATAATAAATAATAAAAAGATAGAAATAACCATTCATCATCATGAATGATCCATCAAAAGAAATCAACAGTAAATCTGGTGACTGGATTGGAAATGGGTCTTCTATAGACCAGAGTACCTATTGAGCCATTGCCAGCTTGGGGCAATTATTTAAACATTAATTTGGATACACCAACTAAGTGCTCATTCATCAGAATACATAATAATAAAAAAATCAGAAAAACAATAATGCTGGGACATTAAAACATGCTGATCATCATTAATGCTCTGGCCACTTGCACTGGCCAGCTTTAACTTTAACTTCTAATACTAAAATAAAATGTAGTGCAGGGCCTTTAAAAATATAATCTTATGTGTAAACCAGGATGATGATTGATCATCACTGGATGCCTCTTAAGCACTAAATACATCCCCATTCATATATTCAGTCATTATACTCAAATCTAGCTCAGAGAACATGTGCTATATTACTGTTATGGTGACTAAGAGATGATGCAATACAATTACCAATTGAGTAAAAGTTTATTAACAATAAAAAAATTATATTAATGTCTTTAGAATATGCTAGACATATGAATTAAACCTTGTGATTTGCAAAATTACTAGACACAATTCAAATTATTACATTATAATTTACATATATTATACCAGTCAGTTTTGTCTGTTCATATAACAAGATCTAGAATCTAGGCAAAAGTACCTTAAATTCAATCATGTGCAAGATACATAAGTCAGGAACACTCATGAACTCTGCCCTCTTTGTCTATTTTCCAGATCTACCAACTCATAAGTAACAATCCTGATGATACCTGATCTATTTTTATTTTTCTCGGCCAGCATCACAAAGCAGAGAAACAAAAGACTCTATTTAGACATGGACATTACAGTGAAGCCCTTAGCATCATAATAATTACAAGTTCTGGCATGTTTAAAAGATCATGACCTTCCATGTTATTTACATATAATATTAACCGTATTTCCTTATCTAGTCATAGTAAGCATAATTTATTTAATCAAGATATAATATTTATTAACTAAAGGAAATTTCTTTAGTAAGGCTGAGTTCAAATTCCATTCATACAGTAAGAGCTACAAAGACTTGATGTTACATCATTCTAAAAAGAATAAAAAGGTCTTTAATGATACATATTTTTTAATGAGACATTGAACACCATACTGCTTTAAAGTTAAGTCACTTTAATCAATTGATAAATTATAAATAATTTGAAATAATAGACTACTCGTTGATATAGAACTTAATATCATCTAATATATTTTTCATTTTAATATGAACTATCTCAAGATGCCATTTTTAAAATTTATCATAAATATAAATATTGCTGATAATGATCAAACAATTATATGAAGCTGCAGAACATTCCTTGTCACATGACAAATTTTAAAAATGGCATCTTGAGAAAATTCATATTAGAACAAAAACCGATTGAATAAATATTAAATTAAGTTCTATATCAAAGAGTTGTTTATTATTTTATTTATAATTTATTGATTAAAAAAGTATTTATGTGTGCGTTAATTCAAATAAATGTTTTTTGTAATATAATTCAGACAATAATGAGAAAAGTTTATCATGTTTTTGGAATGCAATATTAATTAAATACAGAGGCATTGCTGTGACTATATGTCAGAACATGAATAATTTTGTTTCAGAGAAAGTATTGGTCAATCAATGATTTATGCAGTGAAAAGCTAAAAGAAGAAAGATTTTTTAGCAAAAGGCAGTGCTCATGGCTAGAGAGATTTATAAGCTGTGGCAGTATAATTTTTTTGTTGTTGGTGATGTACTACAGTTAATCTAACCATGCTTAATATCAAGTCCTTCATGTTATGCATTACTTTTAACATGTTAAAACATTTTAAGTGGCTGTCTGTTATTTCCACATGATGAATGTCTTGCTTGTCTGAATAACAAATGCTCTGCTGAATGTATTGCTTGGAAAGTAACACTGTATATTTTAAAAGAAAATCCTGGGGCAAATGTAACAAAGACACACTTATATTCTAAACAAAGAATCTTGTATTAAACATGTCAAGAAGAATACTGCATGGTTGAAAAGAAGATTCTGTAAATCAATTATGTTAGCGTAACCTAAGAGACTGTCTGGGTACAATAAATATCTGTAAGCTTACAAACTAGCACAAAAATTCATTATGAAATATCTAAATAAGTGTATTACACAATTATTAATAATATTTGTTATTATTTATTTTACACGACTTATACAAATTACCTCAACTGTATTATATTGACATTGTATTAGAATTAGGGTATTAATATTTTATCTTATTTTTGCCCATTATTTTATACATATTTTTCAGGGCAGGAATGCTAATCAATGTATTTAAGAAAATTTAACTTATTATTATTACTTATTTTCTTTAGTTAATAAATAAATTTTGTTATTAAGATAATAAAAACATTTAGGTATGTGCTATTCTGATTATCAGTCTCATTCCACAAATTGGTTTGGCAATGTAATATATCATCAGTATAATCCCCACTGTGAACAAGACTATTCTCTAAACTATGATATTACCAGAATGTGTTTAGAATTGAAAAGCTGAGGTCTGTCTTGCTTAAGCTCAATGGTAGCTCTTCTGTGATGGAAGATGGTGCCTTGAGGCCCTAGTCATTGCCATGAGTCTCTAAGTTAAGCTACCAATGTGGAATAATGTTGGGACTAACCACATTAAAAGTAGTCTATTAATTTCTTTTTCCACCATTTTTGAAACTATGTGCATGTTTTGTTTTTTTTAGTGTTGAAAGTCAGGAATTTTTTTTTTTAATGTAGTGTCTTAGGCATTTTAATTTTTTATATTAATTTTTTCCCACCATTTTTTGAAACTACATGCTTGTTTGAAAGTCAGGAACTTTTATCGTAACTTTTTTGAAACAATGTGCTTCGAGTCGATGTCATTTATCATTTGCATGTGTCAGCAGTATTTTTGGAGATGTTTTAAAATTCAAAATGACACCAAGTGTGTACTATATTGGCACCATCTTTTTTTTTTAATTCATCAATAGTTTTTATAATGAAATTTAAATTTGATTCTATTCTTACTAATTCCGTTTAAAGGTATCAATGTAAAACCATGGTTTGGATGCCCCATTATCATTTATTTTTTATGAATAGTACTTGCATCAGAATATATTATATTATTGGATATATGGAGTGGAGACATGTCTAGATAGATAATAAGTTGTCTTTGAATACACCATGCCATTAAACTACCTTTAAGGAGAAAACAAGATTCCTTTTAAAGTAAACAATTACTTAAGCATCTTTAAATTTAGTTTTATTAATTATCAAATATTTATTTAATATCTTTGTGAAATAGATTTATATGAATATCTTTTATAGAGATATGCCAATGGCTGGGATACAATAAAAATCTCCTTGAATTTCAATGAGGAATACTGACACAATTTTTTTAAATGTGTAATAAATTTGCATTTTTTTCTCTTTCTATTTGTCTATTTACACCCTCAAATTAGAACTGTCATTGCAATATTTATTTATCATAATAAAAATAATAAATATAACTGTAATAAACTATTATAAACAGTCTTTCAATCTGCAGAAGTACTTTAGGTTAATTTCTTAAACTTGCCTCAACTGCCATTAAATTAAAAAAACAAAGCCATGTAAAAAGTAAAAATAATAGTGATTTAATGACGGCTTCGGTTTTCTTTGATGATGAAAAAAACATGTAAATATAAATCTAAATTTGATATTGAAAGTGTGAAAATTCTTTATGAAGGGAAAAACCATAATAAAAGAAAAATTAGGGAGGCAATTTTTATAAATAGGAACAAAATGCATTTAATAAATAGACAAGCTGCTAACATCAAAATATGGGATTTGAATTGATGATGTTTGCTTCCATTTTGTTTTTTTAAATTTAATGGCAGTTGAGGCAAGTTTAAGAAATTAACTGAAAGTACTTTTGTGGATTGAAAGATTGTTGATAATAGTTTATTACCATTATATTTATTATTTTTATTATGATTCTAATTAACAGACATTTTATTTATATATTATATATATATTCTTTCTGATTTTCTATGTATAAAAATAGGCAAAATGTCATTCAAGAGAAGAAATATTGAGGGAATATATTGATCTTTAACTTGTTGTTTAAGAATACTCTCTTTATGTGAGATAAATACATTTGAGAATATTTTGAAACATAATATTCTGAAGACACAATTAGTCTGTAGCAATGATGAATTTATATGTTTTATTAAAATCTTTCTGTTGATAATTGACAAAAGAAATGGTTGAGAAAAATATAAATGATATTCCAGACATTCAACAATTCCAAGGCTTCCATATCATAACTTTTATAATACAAATGGTAGTTATGAAATGATATAAATGTTCTATTGTGAAATTTATGACATTGTATAATAGATATCTAAATATTCAGGTATGTATTGATATTTGCTGTAATTTCTTCCAATTGTTTTATTTTATTTTTATCTACAATCCTTTATAATGTAAGCAATTTTTAACTATTGAAGCAGATGGATCTTTAGGCCAGATCCATGCTTCACGTCTTTCTAGATCAGTGGTCTTCAACCTTTTCACACCTGCGGACTGGTAAAAATTTTCTTAAATATAAGCATAATTGTTATAACTGATCAAAACAACAATGTTAAATATATAAGATAATGTTTTATATATTTATGGAGTTTATATAATAAAAAACTTTTTTTTTAATTTTTTTAGAAAAGTAATAAAAAATTTAATTCTACCCCCCCCCCCCCCATAAACATCTGTGATAACTAGAAAAACATTAATTTATGAAAGATTGATTAGATTTTGTTTTCGTTCTGTTTTCTTTTTTTTTTTAATTGGGTAAAAATAAGATAAATAAAAATTGGCTATATTAATTAAAAGTTTAAACTCTTATTATTTATTATTACAAACTTTTTACTGCCCGTCTAGCACACGGACCTGCAGAAAAGTTCCGCGGACCAAGGGTTGAAGAACACTGTTCTAGATTACTAAACAAGGATCAAAACTACGCGTGTTACGATGTTTGTAAGGCTTTCCATCTGCCATTTTATCTGTATTTAAATTTTAGGCCAGTAAATAAGTTATTAAAGTATTAATATTCTATTAAAATGTTTTATTATAAATATTAGAGGGGCCCAATTAGATATATACGCAAATACATATATATAGAATTATAGACGCAAACTTTTATAAAAATCAATATATAAATTTTTAATATGATATTTTTTTAAGTATTTTATTCTGGAAATTTGCTTTCACGATAAACACACTAACATTTCCTAGCGTTCAAACAAAAGAAATACATTAACAAAATGGTAATGAATTTTCTAATTAAAGTAAAACTAAAACAGAAAAGATAATTTGAAATATAAATTCTGCAAATCTACATTTAATTAAAAATAGATTTGAAACAAAGCATTGGGGTTATCACGGAGGTTGATCTCAAGAATACAATACCAATATACTTTAGGTATTCTAGCATTATCACTTAGCCTGGAGCATATGAAAAAGGGAATTTCTTAAAAACAGTTAAAAAAAGTATAAATAGCCAAAGAGAACAATAGAAGTGAGTCCAGTCCCAGATTTTGTCAGCAATTACTTGGCAAATCTATGTCAGTAAAATTTTTAAAATAATGATGAAAATGATCCAAAGTATGATAGCAGAGTAGATGGAGATATCTATCTGCCCATCTCCCGTGTCCTAAACATGACCATCAAAATACCATAAGCCAGAGAAACCTCATAAAAATGAACTGTTGAACTCTTTTAGTCAATTCATAGCTAGCTATGACTGTATGGAAATTCATTTTTCATCATGGGATTCCAACTTCCACTTGTACTCATAATAAATTAGGTAATATGTTTCCAATTTGTTATTTCTAACTGCCTAATTTATTTCTTCTAAAACTCCAGTGACCAAATAAAGTAAACCCTGCTAAATTTTAATATCTTCTAAAAATGTAATCCCCATAACATAATTTAAATGTAATTTAAAATATTTAATTTAATAGTCTGTAAAATATACTTGCTATTACTTAAAATCTAATGTCTTTGCTCTCTTTCTATCTGTTTTAAAATTATGCCTCTTCTTAATACTAAACTTTCTTCTAAATGCAGTTTAGAAAATATTACTATTAATTACTATAAAAGAAATGAATATATGCCAATTTTGTTCTATCTCAACAAAAGCTTTACTTAAATAAATATTCGCTGCCTATTTCCGGACCAATGTTTGTCGGTAAATAAAATAAATAATTCTCTAGTTCTGAAGAATTTGGAGCAACCTTTATTTTGTCGAGATGAAACCATTTTATATTATGTGTCCTTTTTATATTTATACATATACGATTTAGTTGTGGGGAGACATTAGATTCAAGTATGAGAGTGTATTTAGTTTAAATTATTTCATTTTTAAAGAGTGAAAGGGAAGGGGTTTATAAATTATATTCATGTTAAATAATAAGAGAGAAATAGAATGTCATTTGAAATGTTAGTGGGATTTTGTGTTGAAGGGAGATACATGTCTCTAATAGTTATATTCATAATAATAATTAATACTTATTTGATTCTTGTTGATCTGATCTTGATCAATCCGTATGCATTTATGTAATCTTTATAGCTCAGCACAATTATATAATTAAATGCTAAAATATATTCTCCAGTACTCATATTTTGCCTTGCTGGTATTTTGCTTAATTACTTGTCTTTTGTTTTTTCTGACCACTAGATCATAACTAGACCACATAATAATTTCACTGGCCATCAGTTTTCTTGTCAGGATATAAAAGCTAAAATGGGAAGACCTGGGGTAAGCAGAGCTTAGCTAGCCTTGGCGATTCTCATTCTTTCACCTGAAATATTTTAGGTTTGCCAATGGCGCAGACTATTTTTTTCTTTATTTCTTGGCATCATGGGAACAGAGCAAGTGAGTTGAGTCTATACTAGTGATGTAATATTGAATACTGGGATTTGTTAACTTTCCTTTGTCTGAGCACATTATGGTGGATTAACCACGATCTGACTGATTTATGTATTTTAAACCTTGAAATATTTAATTGCAAATATCGTAATCCATTTATATTTTTAATGTGTCACTCTCTCCGATACCAATCTCTATAGTTAGAGTTAATCATTTCTCTCTTAAAATAAATTCAATCAATAAAATTGTTTATCATAGCTCTTTAAAAATATCCATTCCTATATCTCGGACTTGGACGGGCGTCTCCCAAAAGTCGATAATCATTTACATTTGTTAGATTGGAATATAAACTATACCGCTCTCTTGCCAGAGGCATAATAAATAACAATAGAAATTTGTGTTAAATAATTTTATGAAATCAAATCAGAGACATTAGATAAATTATAAAATGTTTTATTAAATATATTATAACGATCTGGATTTAGCGACTTAACATAATCTACACTACAGGGCGCCACTAGGCATTTGAACCTAGAAAAATGTATAAAGTAGGCAGATACGTAAGTCAAAAAAATTTTTTTTTATTTTATATATTTTGATATCCGGTCGTTAGCCCATTTTCACTAGCTCAGATGGAACAGCAGAGATTTATATTTTACAATAATGTCTTATCTAAGAATATTTTCAAAAAAAGAATAAAATAAGCCACTGCCAGTAATTATACCCACAAACATTTATTACGCACATATATATAAAATTTAACATTATTATTTTAGCATGTTTATTTTAACATTTAACATTATTTTTACTTTATAATTTTAACTTGATTTTAGAATTTGATTTTACATTTTAATTTTTATAAGTTTACATTTTAAATTTTATAAGTTCGCACAGATGGGTTTATAAAATGTGTTTTTAATGTTGAGTATAGATCGGTTACATAGATTACATGGTCCAAAACATTTCAAAATAAACATAAACGATCAAGATATAGTCATTGATGGAAATGCAGAGGGGAATTTATAAGAAACCCAATGGCATTCACCATAAGATGCCGCAAGACACCAATAACTTAAAAGACATCCGACATAAATACCTCTTAGATACTCACTGTAAGGTATCAGTATTTACCGAAAGTCTATCCATTTTGATCAAATATGAAAACCAAAAACATAATTAATCGGTAACGAACCCATGTAAGCGTCTATACCCAACTTAAATTTAATGCATTTTTATTTAGAGTGTTGAATATGAATAGACTACATAGATTTGCATTTTAAAAGAAAATATTCTATCCTTGTTTAACCTTAGGCCAAAAGTTCGCAGTCAAACCGGCATCAATTCATCTGATACATTGATGTATTCAATGTAGCATGAAAATACAACAGCACAATATACTATACTGTCAGGAATGGACATCTGAACAGTATAGTTAGAGAATACATTGACTCTTTTCCAATACAGGAATATTACATCTGTATGGCAAGAAGAACAATAAAATAAAAACTCCATAGGAAGGGACCACGGCCCTTTTTGCCAACTTACAATCCCATCCATAGGCAACAAGGTTTTGTGTGGTGTATACAGTGATTCTGCCCAGAACCTCATACTACATCTACTAATTACACCAATATATCCAATCCATTGACCTAATTTAACTACGAAACAAATAACTTAAGATTACCCTCCCCTAATATAACTTTACAAATCTATATAGCCGTTCACGCCCGACTTAAGTTTAACATTTATATAACTTAATTTATCGCAAAACAAAAATCATAAATAAAACTTAAAGAACAAAAAAAAAAAAAAATGGAAATGATTTTACAAAAAAGAAATACATCAAATAAAATTATAACTAATTAATAAATAATTTAGTTTGGTCAGATAGGAATCTATTTCAATTATTTTAAATATGGAAAGTTTTTAATTTAATATTCATGAATTATCTAAAGTTCTTATGGTTTTGAAAGGTCCATACTTTGTAGTTGTTTGTAATTTCGAAAAGGGAATTCCCACGCCATCCTGAAGATATTGGTATCCAGTTAGTCATCGTTTTTTATTTATCCGGAGGTCTTTTACTGTAGCTGGTCCTTAATGTAGAAAAAACAATGTCATTTCTTTTTTTTTTAAACAAAACTGAAGGGATTGAAGAGTGCATCTCTTCAATCCCCTCCTTCAACTCCGCACTAACACGTATCTGTCCTCTCATAATAACTAATAATTTCCAAACTTTTCCTTTTATATTAATTTTAAGGATTCAATGGACATTACATCATCGATGATGATGATCCTTCCATTGAGGTCCGATTTCCTGATGGATTTCTCTCATTTGCTATTAGTTTCTATTGTTTTCCTATCTGACCG
The DNA here is from genome assembly GCA_028023455.1 of Epiperipatus broadwayi. NCBI lineage: Eukaryota > Metazoa > Onychophora > Udeonychophora > Euonychophora > Peripatidae > Epiperipatus > Epiperipatus broadwayi. The sequence continues at coordinate 63,593 of JAQFVV010000635.1, forward strand.
TTGTTTATACATTTAAATGCCCAAAGGCTAGTTCACTTTGACTAATTAAAATAATCATTTCCATTTTTCAATAACATTAATTAATTTGTTTTCAAACTTAAAGATATATTTTTATCTCTTAATCTTTTTTAAGTTTTTGTTTTTAAAATACCTTTTTCTATTTTTAATAAAGTTTTATTTTAATAATTTTTTTCATCTGTGCGATTTTATATATATACGAGTTTAAGACATTTAATTTCAATTTTTTTTAACTCTTAAAAAAAAAAAAAGAAGTTTTATTTGCAAACTTTTATTTTTTTTTCATGCTTAATAATAAAAAACAATGTAACATACATATGTGCCCGTTACAATATATATGTGAATTTAATCTACTTGTGGTTTGTCTCTATTCCTTCATTCTAAAATTAGTATTTTTTAATTAATTATTGTGCTGCTATTTGATGACTCAAGGTCACAAACATACAATTTTATATTTAACCTAATATATAGTCTAATTAAAGTTAATAATTAGAGTTAAACATACAAATTAGTTGAGATCCATGCTCCACTACTGATGCTAGTGGGATGAAGTGTAGAAAAGATTAATTGCTTGCCTCAAAAATGTTAATTAGTTTGGGATTTAGAGAGTGGATAAACAGGGCAGAATCCATAAGTATTCTTTATCTTTGATCTTGCGTACGGTTGGATTTGAGGTACTTTTACCCAGGCTGTGAATCATGTTGAGTTGACATACAATTTCGACCAGTACACTATTTTAGCAGTTTTTTTAATCCCACTTTTAATTCAGTATAATTATGATTCTTGAAAGTATTAACATTTAACAATTCAATATTTTTTTTGAAAAACAAATACAAATCAGTTATTGGTAATTTGATTCCTACACCTTTAAACTCTAAGAGAATTCATAACTTTTTTTATACAGTTATAAAATCAGAATCAAATTTCTGTCAGATATTTCAATCTTATTTAGGATTCTAACTATAAAAGGTAAAAAAATGCTACAGGAATAGATATTTTCATTTCTGCATTATATAATATTTTAGTACAATATGTATTTTTACAGTTTTGTTCAATATTTGTACATATATTAGAGATACAAAAGATACTTACAAGAGCCAACAGCATACTGAAGCAGTCATCAACATGCATTGGATTATCCTACAATTCAATTAATTTTGTACATATATATATATATATATTAAATCAGATAAAATAAATAATTTTGTACATATATATATATATATATATCTGATTTAATATATATATATATATATATATATATTAAATCAGATAAAATAAATATAATAAACAAAATACTCTGGAATAAACTCTACATTATTCAATATACAAATAATAAAAAAATGGCTATAACCAGCTTATGGCAATGTATACCATCCTCAGTAACATTTAACAGTGGTCATTCAGATGACAACGTTAATGTTGTGTACTATATTTGTAAATATATAAAACTATTTTTTTAAATTTTAACTTTTTCATAAATATTTAATTTAGTTTTATCTGGATATATCTTAAGACAACTGCAATAGAATTTTATAAACTATTCCTGGAATACTTTTATTATCTATGATGTCTTTTGAATTATTTAACAATAAATTTGAAATAAAATTTTTCTTCCAGAAATCTCATATTTTTCATATAAATATATATTTTTAATAAATAATTTATAAATTAATGATTTAAAAACAGTGTTTAATAACCAATGACCTGTGGATCATTGATTGCATTTGGTGTGTGACATTGATTTCCAGAAAAATTAATTTTTCTTACTGAACTACAAAAACAAAATAAACTGATTATTTCAATGGATTTATATCAATTATTTATTTTAGCAATTAATATTTAATAATTTTACTCTGCCGATACTTTAATAAAAATAAAGTTACAAAAATGATGTGCAAATGAAATTAATTAATTGTATAAGTTTCTTAATTTGGAGTAATAGAAATGTGGAAGAAATTTTAAAAGTTCCAAATATATAAATTAAATTTTTAAGAATGAAAACAATAGTATTATTTACTTAGACTATTATATATATATATATATCTGTGCACAAGTTTCTCAAATAAATTATATTTTAAATCTAATACGAAATCATTGAACTCATGAAATTAAAACATATGTATGCATTAAAAAAAATCAAATTATAAAATAGATGAAATGATTTTGTGCAGACAAAAATAGTACTAAGAAAAAAATTAATCGAATTGTTACTATAGTTTGTAGTACTTTTATGTGTTTTACAGTTTTGTATTTTTTTTAATCAATTCGATCATTTTTTTTACAAAGTATTCTCATTATTTATTTATTTTTTGTAATTAAGTTTGCTTTATAAGAATATACTTTTAACTTCATATGCATTATTACTATTCATGTCGTATATAAATTTTGTCAGTAAACATCCTCGTTAGATTGCTACTATTGATTTAAAAAGCAAAGAAAAAACTTTTTTTTAATTTACTATCAATTTAACTCTTAAAATCTAATATTATAATTATTCTTATTAAATAAAATACTTTTAATAAATTTATGAGAGTATTTCAAATCAGTTTAATCATTACCAAATTATTATTATTGAATCAATGCTTTATTATTTTCAAAGCTATTTAATTTGTTTTTTTTTCATAACAGGAAGGTCATTAATGCAGCCTTCTCATATGCAAAAAAAAACAACTGATGATCATGAAAACTAATTATATTTCTATCAATAAAATGATTCCACAATAGGAAATCTAATATAGAATCAAAACCTTTCAATCCAATAAAAAAAAATCCCTATTTATTTTTATCAATAAGAAACAAGCAGTCAGAAACATATCTAACAAATGATTTTAGAAACCAATAATTTATTCTCTAAAAAAATTAATATTGATAAAACACATTAACGGAAAAATAATATATCCAATAACATTCTTTTTTACTTTTATAAAACTTATTATATCCAAAATATATTAAATCCTTTAATAATAAAAACAAATTATGGACAATATTAACTTTGGCATTACTAATTTTTTCTCTTTTTTCTTAAAATAGAAATAAGTATATCAATACTTTTTAAATATTATAATACAATTATAGTCAATAAAAAGTATTGATGTATTTATTTCTGTTTAAGGAACAAAGTTCTTCTCCTGCTAAAATTAATGTTATTCATAATGTGCTTTTATTGTTAGAAGATTCAATGTATTTTAAATATAATAAGTTTTATAAAATTAAAGATATTTTAGTTATTGGACATATTATTTTTTGATTAATATGTTTTTTCTGTAGTCAATTTTGTGACTTTTTAAAGTTATTTGTCAAATATGTTGATAATTCCTTGTTTGTTACTAATAAAAATAAATTTGACATTTTTATTTATTTATTAGATTGAATGTTGTTGATTCTAATATTAAATTTACCAAATTTACTATTGAGGAGATACTCTGGATTTTAATAAATTTAAGCTTTTAGATTGATGATTATAAAAGATAAAGTTAAATATTATATATTGTAATCAATTTAATAAAGATAAAATTTAAGAAATATGATTAGTTATTACTTTTTTGTCCATAAGAAAACTGCATTATTGATTTTTTTATTATAAGAATAAAAGATAAACAATTTGGTAATGATCACATTAGTTTGGAATACTCTTATAAAATTATTAAAAATATCTTCTTATTTAATAATAATAAATTATAATTTTGATCTTAGAAGTGCAGTTGATAGTAATGAGAAAATTTTTTTTATTTCTATATCTTTTATCAATTTATAGACAGATCAATAAAATTAATCATGATGATTACTTGGAAGAAGAGTCTTATTTTAAGCTTATTATTAAATAATGCTAAAGAGTTGGTAGACAGTAAAAGTATTTCAGAAATAATGAATAATATTTCTGTAGTGTAATTTTCACTACACCACTCTCACACAAAGTAGGGATTGGTGAGAACTGGTTCAACATGAAAAGTGCATCTTGGGAATCATAGATTTTTTTCACATGCATGTTTTTAGCTATATGTTTATGATTACATCCTTCCACAAGAAGTTAAAAGTGGATAGAAACCATCCCTACCTTGCATAAAAATGGGATAATAAAAATTACACTACAGACAGATTATTCATTATTGAATGAGCTCTAGTCTAATGAATGACTAATGAAAATTATTAATATTCTAAGAATACTTTACAAAATTCCACGCTGCTGCTCTTATATATATATGTAAGTAAGAATAAATTAAATCTTTATGACAGGTAAAATTGATAAAAGTTATATTAAAAATAATGACTTAATTCAGTCTTATAAATTGAAAATAATAATATAGATTATAAAATATTGTTTGATAAAGTGCAGGTTATTTTTTATGAATGTAATAAAGTCAAAAGAAAAGTCAAAGAATTTTTTGAATAATCATTTTCGATCATCAACCTTACCAGAACTTCTTTTAATGGTAGGAGTTATTGGCAATTGTCTTTGAATTGTGAGTAATGTTATAAGTATGTACTTATGTGGTTGTTTTGGATATAGTTTTTCATTTGAAAAGGTCTATTTATTTAGTAAGTAAAACCATGATCATGGTAAAAAAAAAACATTTTTTGTAAATTTTGATTTTGCTACTATTTCTATTTCTCTTTTCATTCTGTTATATATATATGTAAATTATTAATCAATGTCTGTATTCCAATTATAATAAAATATATATAATTATTCAAAACAATACAATAATTAATACAGTAAAACAATATTTTAAAAAAACAAATATATACCAATTTAATAGAAGTACTTTCAACTATCTATGTAGTCGTTGTCAACTAGATTCAAATTGTATTAGAAAAAACCATTACAAATGTAAACAAAAAGTAATACGTCATACATCAATTTTCCCACAATTCATTAATTTTTATATTGGTGGCCTGTCTGTTTATCAACTGTTGCTTTTCACTTTTTATTAACATAGCTTCTTTAATTTTGCGTTTATTATTATTTCTTTCAATACACAAAATCTTAACTTTATTAAAATCAAAATCAAAACCATAATTACATGTTATATTATGATCAAAAAATACTGATGGTGATACATCATCATTTCTAACATTCTCTTGTCTTGATTTTTGCACTCGTTTATATAACAACAAATGCTCCTTTGATCTTTTCTCCAATGTACATCAAGATTCCCCAATATATGCCTTTCCACAAACACATAGCCATTTATATATTGCACAACTTTGATTTAAAATACTACACCTATTTTTTGAATTATTTATTAATCTATTTAAATTAGGAATAGTATAAAATGCAACTCGACATATATTTTTATATATCTGTTTTATAAATTTCACTTGTTCATTACAAATAAATGGTATTGATATCCAAGTATATTTTATCTTATCAATATCTATAGCATCTAAAATATTTCTATTATTATTAAACTTAGTAACAATATTAAATTTCACTTGTTCATTACAAATAAATGGTATTGATATCCAAGTATATTTTATCTTATCAATATCTATAGCATCTAAAATATTTCTATTATTATTAAACTTAGTAACAATATTATAAATTAATAATATTGTTACTAAGTTTAATAATAATAGAAATATTTTAGATGCTATAGATATTGATAAGATAAAATATACTTGGATATCAATACCATTTATTTGTAATGAACAAGTGAAATTTATAAAACAGATATATAAAAATATATGTCGAGTTGCATTTTATACTACTCCTAATTTAAATAGATTAATAAATAATTCAAAAAATAGGTGTAGTATTTTAAATCAAAGTTGTGCAATATATAAATGGCTATGTGTTTGTGGAAAGGCATATATTGGGGAATCTCGATGTACATTGGAGAAAAGATCAAAGGAGCATTTGTTGTTATATAAACGAGTGCAAAAATCAAGACAAGAGAATGTTAGAAATGATGATGTATCACCATCAGTATTTTTTGATCATAATATAACATGTAATTATGGTTTTGATTTTGATTTTAATAAAGTTAAGATTTTGTGTATTGAAAGAAATAATAATAAACGCAAAATTAAAGAAGCTATGTTAATAAAAAGTGAAAAGCAACAGTTGATAAACAGACAGGCCACCAATATAAAAATTAATGAATTGTGGGAAAATTGATGTATGACGTATTACTTTTTGTTTACATTTGTAACGATTTTTTCTAATACAATTTGAATCTAGTTGACAACGACTACATAGATAGTTGAAAGTACTTCTATTAAATTGGTATATATTTGTTTTTTTAAAATATTGTTTTACTGTATTAATTATTGTATTGTTTTGAATTATATATATATATATATAATCAAAATTACCCCAAATCCAAAACTCAAACAGACTAGCCTAGAAAATACAATCTAAAATCATTGGTAGTATTTTAGATTTTATTTTCTTGGCTAGTCTAGTTGAGTTTTGGATTTGGGGTAATTTTGATTATATCTACAAGTGTATAATTATAAAGAATAGTAATGAGGAGATAATATTCATGTAAATTTAAATACCCTTTAAACTTTGACATTATCAAGAAATTATCAATTACTACTAATTGGAAATCACTGAGGCAAAAACACTTTTTTTGCTAAATCTATTTTGAATTAAAAGGGATTCTCTTTTGCATCAAACCCAAGTTCTTATATGAATTTAAACCCCAAAAGCTATTTTTTTACAGGTGTGAGACTATGAAAGAATAACATCTTTCTTGATATTCTGTAAATAATATTTAAACTTCTCCAGAGAGTTTTATATGATGAATTAAATATTGTCATGGATTGTTATTATAAGAAAGAATAGAAATAAGGAGATAATATACATGTAAATAAAAATAATCTTTAACCTTTGATGTTACCAAAAAATTATCAATTACTACTAATTGACAATCATTGAGGCCAAATCAGTTTTTCATTAAACCTATAAATAGCACTTTTGTTTGAGGTTTTTGAAGTAAAAGGAGTTCTCTTTTACTTCAAAACCAATATTCTTAAATGGATTCAAACCCAGAAAACTATTTTTAATAGACATGAGAATGTGAAAGAATAGCATCTTTCTTGACATTCAATAAATAATATTTAAATGTCTCCAGAGAGTTTTATATGACGATTTAAATATTTCCATGGATTGTTATTATAATAAAGAATAGAAAAGAGAATATTCATGTAATATTTAATTTATCATATACAACGCTCAGGAGAATTTTAAATAATATTTACAGGATGTCAAAAAACTTGCTATTCTTTTATATTTTCACACCTATAAAAATAGCTTTCTGTGTTTAAATAAACAAAAGAGCTAATATAAGTTTAATGAAAAAAACTGGTTTGGCCTCAAGGATTGGCAATTAGTAGTAATTGATAATTTTTTGGTAACATATGTTAAAGATTATTTCTATTTACATGGATATTATCTCATTTCTATTCTTTATTATAATAACAATCCATGGAAATATTTAATTCATCATATACAACTCTCTGGGGAAGTTTCATATTATTTACAGAATGTCAGGAAAGATGCTATTCCTTCACATTACTATACTTATAAAAATAGCTTTCTGGATTTAAATCCATATAAGAACTTGGGTTTAAAGTAAAAAAGTACCCCTTCCAAAAACTCGAACAAAAGAGCTATTATAGGTTTAATGAAAAAATTGTTATGGCCTAGTAGTAATTGATAATTCCTTGGTAACATCAAATGTTAAATGTAGAATTGTGTGTGTGTATGTATGTATGTATGTATGTATATATATGTAATATTAAATAACGCATGTAATAAAATAAATTTAAAATTTCATATAATAATAAAAATTGTGTTAGTACATACGTATAAGGAGGGTTATATTTATATGTTGAACTATTTCCATTATCTAACATTAAATATTGAATGTCTTTATAAAAAAATTTAAAAGTTATTTCAATTTTTTAGTTACATTTAACTTATAGGTTAGTATTTAACACAGTTTACAAATTAATAGCAGATACCAAATGCAGATAATTCAGGTTTATGCCCCAACAAGTTCTCATAGTGATGAAGTTATAGAAGATTTTTATATGGATATACAAAAGGCTTTTGATCAGAGTAAACAACATTTTAAAATTGTTATGAGAGACTTTAATGCTAGAATTGGTAAACAAATGAAAGATGAAAATGCTGTCGGTAATTTTGGTTATGGTAATAGAAGTGAGAGAGGACATAGACTTGTGGAGTTTGCAGAAAAAGAAAAACTTTATATTATGAATTCTTTTTTTGAGAAAAATGTTAAAAGGAAATGGACATGGAAGTATCCAAATGAAGGTACAGCAGAATTGGATTATATTTTGACTAACAGAAAATACATATTCCAAGATTGTAATGTTCTTAATAAATTTAACACAGGAATTGATCATCGATTAGTAAGATGCAAAACTAGAGAGACAAAAATTATTAAGAAAAACAATATTTACAGTTAATATTCCTAATCTTCAGAAACATTCTAATGAATTTAAATTAGAACTTACAAATCGGTTTCAAGTATTAGTAGATTTTGAATATGATTCAGATTTGAATGACATTAATAGGAAAATAAGCAATACACTTTTAAAAACTGCAACAAAGATAGCTGGTAGAAAATAGCAGCAATTGACCAATAAAATTTTTACTGAGACTAGAGAATTTATGAAGAAAAGAAGGAATATGAGGATATACAACAATGATGCATTAAAAAAGATTGAATATCTCGAATTTTGTAAAATGGTGCGGAAAAGAGTTGAAAATGATATAAGAAAGTATAATTGTGAACTAGCAAGGAAAGCTGTAGAAGAGAATAAAAGTCTAAAGAGTGTAAAACAACATTTTGATATTGGTAGAAAATTTATATCTGCAATAAGAAAAAAAATGGCATTGTTACTAAAAAGAGAGATGACATCATGAAATGTGTAGAAGATTTCTATCAAAAATTATATAGTAATAAAGAACAAGTGCCTCCTATACCTATTATAGCTTCTGAATTGCCCAGAATTTTGAATGAGGAAGTGAGACATGCAATTAAATTTATGAAAAAAGGAAGGTTCCAGGTAATGATGGAATTATAATTGATATATTAAAAGAAGCAGGTGAAGAAATACAATTTTTTTTAGCAAAGTTATATACCAAATGTCTAAATGATAAAGATGTACCAGATGATTGGAAGAATGCAGTATTAATATTAATATTTTAAAAAGGTGATAAAGAAGATATTAGAAATTACAGACCTATCAGTCTTTTGTCAGTTTTATACAAAATTTTTACTAAGATAATTACAACTCGTCTACAGAAAACACTGGATTTCCACCAACCAAGAGAACAAGCTGGATTTAAAAGTGGTTTTATTACAGTAGATTATATCCACGTATTGAGAGAAATTATAGAAAGGACAAATGAATATGAGTTGCCATTATGCTTAGGATTTGTAGGCTATGAAAAGGCATTTGATTCTATAAACATTTCTTCAGTGATTAAAGCATTCAATCATCAAGGTATAGATCCAGGATATTGTCATATTTTAAAAATGCAACAGCAACAATTAGATTACATAATGATAATAGGAAAATCAACATTGAAAAGGGTGTAAGACAGGGTGACTCCATATCTCCAAACTTTTTACAGCAGTGCTGCAAGAAGTATTTTGTGGATTAAAATGGGAAGCTAAAGGAGTGAAAGTAAATGGAGATTATGTAAGTCATTTAGATTTTGTAGATGATGTAGTTGTTTTTGCAAATAATGCTTTAGAGCTACAGAAAATGTTGCAGGAGTTATAAAATGAAAGTAGGAAAGTAGGACTAACGATAAATGTTAAAAAGACTAAAGTAATGTTTAAGAGATTTTCTCAAAATATGAAAATAAAGATTGATTATGATGAGTTAGAAGAAGTTAACAGTTACAAATACCTTGGTCAGATTATTAATACAGATGGAAATATAATGGATGAAATTAATCATAGAATTAAACTTGGTTGGAGTGCTTTTGGTAGAAATAACTTGATACTAAAAGGAAATATGCCTATGTGTTTGAAAAAGGTTTTTAATAAATGTGATTTTCCAGTTCTTACTTATGAATCTGAGACTTGGACACTTAATAGAAGAGTAATACAGAGACTTCAGACCACTCAAAGAAGTATGGAGAGATGCATGTTGGGAGTAACAAGGAGGGATCGAAAATGCAATGTATGGGTAAGAGAACAAACAGGTGTTACTGACCTCATTGAAAAAATTAAAAGACTGAAATGGAGTTGGGCTGTACATATTGTTAGAAGAGATGATAATAGATGGCCAATTGAAATTTTAAGCTGGATTCCAAGAGATTGTAAAAGACCCAGAAAGAGACCACATGTGAGATGGATGGATGAAATAAGAAAGTGTGCAGGGGTGATGTGGAGAAGAGAAGCTAGAAATAGGAAAAGATGGATTGAACTTGGAGATACGTTCATCCTAAAGTGGATTGATAATGGTTGATGATGATGATGATTAAGTTGTATTATTCTTCAGATGTTGCTACTATGATCAATGACAGTATTAGATTCTGAATATTAATTTTTAAAGCAAGACTCTAACCAACCAAGCTATTCTGCCAAAGGCAACAGTTAATAGAAATTTCATATACTTATCTATGAAGATCCTCCCGATTTCTCCATTTTTTCCTGAGATAAAGTTTATTAGTGGCTTCCAGACATTATTATGTATTGCCACATTAGGTTGATTTATGAAGTTATTTGCCATTGCCATGTCAGCAGCTTCTTAGAAATTTTTTCTTTATACTTTCTCCTCTCTATTCAATATTTTAATATATTCCCAATCCAACGTATGTTCATTGGAACATATATGGTCTGCTACTTTGAATATGTCTGTTTTCTTTTTTTTAATCATCAGTTTGTGCTCTTTCAATCACTTTTCAATGGAGTTACTGGTCTCACTAATATATATTCTTTCCCATTCAAAATGGTACTTCTATTTTATAGTCTTGAAATACAGTTTTGAACAAAAATATATTTTATTCACAAGGCGACTCTTTTTACAGTAAAAGTAAAAATTCAAAGATCTAGTGGATAATTGTATCTTTTATTTTCATCTTACTTTAAAAATTAATTTATCTGATTTTTATTTACATACATAATTCTACAATATTATGGAGTTATTTATCAAGGCAGAGAATTGTTTAATTAAATTTCACTTTAAAACAACCGTTTTATGTACATATTTTAAATAAAATAAAAATTGTTTAAATTTAATTATTCATGTTTTGATTTTTATAAAAAGTTGAAAGAAATATGTTACGTTTTAATGACAAAGTAAATATTCATTACATATACGATTTGTGAATTTGAATATATATAGGGAGAAAAAAGTTTTTATTCGTAATTATTATATTTGATAACATAATAGTATTTTACATTATAATAAAACAAGAATGTGAACTTTTTCAAGATAACCAATTAAAAATACAACCCATATCACTCCCTTAAACTTGCTAATGACTTTCTATTAGAAGATTTTAACGTAAATATAAACTTTCTATATTATTTACTTTTTATTTTTCACTTGAAAATAAGTTCGTAATATTGTGTTTTGTACAATATTTTGATTTTAAATAAAGTCTATAATCAGATAGATATCCAAAAATATTTTTATAGTACTCATTTTAATTTTACATTAATATTTTCTAAATTTATAAATTAAAGAGATCGCATTCAGTATAAGCAATAAATGCTGTTACCAAAAAAAAAAAAAAAAACTTACTGCTTGTTTTGACCAGAAGGAATTAACCAGGGTAATATGCCCCCTACTACTCCCCAAAAAGCTGTAACAGCACTCATGCTTAATATTATACTATAAGTCATTTTGTTTAAAAATATTTTTCTTAAGTTTAACTATCAATTGTACTATTTGCACTCTGCTGATATCTACTGCGATCTAAGATAAGATCTTAAATTTTTGAATTCTGCTCCAATAAATTCTTATCATTTAAGACAGCAGGAATAAATATATTATTAATAATATTATCGTAGATTATAAACAATACAAATTTATTAGGCATTGCATATCTAGACTCTCTAAATAAGGTAAACAGACAAGTTTAACACGTCTAAGGTGAAAAAAATAAAAGAGAAATTGTACATTTAAAAATAGAATAATAATATAGAATGCTACGCTTATCAGATTTAATTTCTATACAATTAGATTTCCCAAAAGAATTTGTGAAAAATAAGCTTAGCAGGGACATTAATTAACTATATGAAGAACCATCCTGTATCCAAAAAAACTTTCAAAGAATCTTTCCATTATTCCAAATCGTTAAATAACTCGCTTAAATCTTAATCTTTATTACCATTTTTATTTACAATCTATATAGATTCATAATTAAAAAAGGTCCAAGAACTATTTCCTGAAGTTAATATTCCCACATTTAAAAAAAAAAATTATATTCACATTGGTACATTTTAATATCAGAAGTAGTACAAGAAGTAAGTTTTTCTGCTTGATAATTATCATTTTTGAATTTAACCATAAAATTTCTGGGCATTCCAAAATGTGCCTCCCTTATAAAATTTATTTCATGCCAAATAATATAATAAAACATTAAATTATATCATAGTTAAATCCATTCAATTTTTTCATTTTATTTTACTACAAAAATAAAATCCACTGACTCATTTACTAAAAATATACTGGGATTTTATTCTCTATTGTGCACAATAACAAACTATATCACATGATTGAATGACTAAGCACTAGATAGGGACTTTATGCACAAACCTTTTTTGCATCCATTGATTACCATGGCTTGTTCTGGGTGACACTACTGTATGGAGAGTTTGTCATTGTTATATAATTACATGGTAGATAAAGCCATGTTAGCAGATCTCTGAAACCGATATACAATGCTTGAATATTTCCCAATCAAAATGATTTTAGAATAGTGGACCAAAACCTTTTACATAATTTATCAATGCAATTTCTTTCATGAGAATATGCCAAGACTCTCAGTTTAATATCAATATATGGAGCATTATTAATTCAGATATATGATGTCAAAGCATTTTCACATTAAATAAGAAATATTCTATTTTGGTATTATATTATTAAAGATGTAAATCTAAACGGTTTATCAATAATAATTATCCTACAAAAATGGGATTGAAATACAAAAGTTAAGTGTTAAACAGTCTATATTCTTTACAAATATGAAGAATGTATGATTTTAGAATCTTTCTTATCTACACAGGAGTTAAATTCATGAATGTTTTTTCAGAAACTTTTCTTAGTGATTGAACATTTTTGACATTTTATAGATCATATAAGTTATGTAATAATGACAATGAAATAATAAACCTCTGGCACTATTTTATTAATTTAATTAATGTATTGATTTCTTCAAAACAAAACCTAATCACATATTAAAAGTACTTTTTAATTTCTCGGTTGTTTACTCTTAGCGTGTTGAAATCACTTGAGAGCATAATTTCTATGCAAATGCACAGAAATATGCCATTTAAGTGGCCGTACCACTATATAACATTATATTTCAATGTTCAAGCATAGAAATAGTCCATTTACTTGTCTGTGGCACCTATTTCTATGCTATAGCACAGAAATAAGACATTTATTCTGCCGCAATGGACGCTGACACTTACAATGAACTTTGTGTTACGCAGTTTATACAAATAATAATCCCATTATTAAATTTCACTATGGTATCTATTGCTATTGAAGCGGAATCTGAGATTCAGATTGCGCTTCACAGCCCACTTCCAATCTTCCGCTACCAACCTAAATTCAAACCCTATTCTTGCATATATATTCCACTCACTAACACATTTTTTATCCTTTTTGTTTGAGTATTATTAACTAACATATTTATTAACGAAGATATTGGCATAAATATCTGAATTTAAACATGCAAAATAAAATTAATAAATATAGCATTTAAAATTTTCATATACGCAATAGGGAATGGGGGATTAATTATAAAGGACTTATAATATCAAAATATATTATAATTTCTGTATTTATTTATTTTATAAAAGTTATAGTAATTGTTTGTTAATTGCAGTTCAGATATCTATAGATATTGTAGAGACAAAAGTACTGAGCAAATATTTAGTGGAAAAGGTCGTTATATGTAATTTTATAAAATTGTGTTTTTAAATTATTTTTGCCATTAAACTATACTTTTCTTTTAAATCCAATATGGAAGATGCGATTGTAATTAGTCAAAATTAATTAAAGGTGAGAAGCGTAATCTTGTATAATATTCTAACATAACTTTAATTAAAAGTTTCTCTAAAATCAAAAGTAGAAACTAAACTTAATTGATTTACTTTTGTTACAAACATTTCTTTTATCAAAATTAATTAAAGTTTGAATACTATCTAACAATGGCATCTTCCATCACAATGGTAAAAGCTTTATACTTCTTTTGGAAATTAGATTGCAATGACCAATCAGAAAGGGATTCCAAAAATACCAAGGCATGGAATAATTAGAATTAATTTAGAGAAGTAACTAGGACAGTCAAGGAGGGCGTCACCAAGAAAATTTCGTTCGTTAATTTCAATGTGTACTGAGTAAATCTAAGTCCCTTTCTCGCCATTCGAGATGGCCTTCCCTCAATCTGTGCCCATGGATCCGATACTCATAGACTATAATTATATGCTTGTTCGTTAAATAATAAACTTACTACCTGCCTGAATAACTATGCTTGACAAACTAGATCTAGTCTCCACGGGAATTGAAATCATCAAAAGAACCGCCATGTTTTACAGAGGTAATCATTTCAAATGCTGCTAGACTCTTAAAGTTACCGTGAATAATTTTAACTTTCACCTAATTATTTCTTTAAACATTTTGTAAAGCTTTCATTTGTAAAATTTAATATTAGTTATGAATCAATTTGTAAAGTTCTTACCTTTTTGTTAATTGTACCTTGTTCTCTCTCTATATAACTTAGCTGTAATCTCTCCTACATTAAACCTCTCCTGAATAATTATTAGTTCTTAATTTCACGTCTATGCGGCAATACTTTATTTTCATTATTATATTGTATACTTTCCGATACTAAATTATATGTCGATAATTTCCCCCAGAATCGCAAATGCTTACGCTATCTCTTGTAATAAAAGAAAACCCTCCTTACTTTTCAGAGGGTAATTAATCTAGTATTTTTTTTAAAACAAATTTGTTATTCTTAGTATAGCAGGTGCCTGCCAGTCTGGGTAAATAAAACCAGAATTTGATAATTATTGTACAGTGTTATTTTCAAAAACTAAGTCAAAATCTATTTTCTTAGAAATGTGTTTTTTTTGGTTAATTAAATAATAGCGCTAACTTCTAAAATCTGCAAATAGATTTATATGAATTAAATTAATATTACTTTCTTGAAATCAATAGCTACCACCGACTTTATGTATATATAATAATATGAAAAGTATTTATTTATTAAAGCATTCAAAACCAAAGATTTATATTATTTATACATTGTGGAAAGTTTATGTGTAGTTTGAAGTAATACATAAAGGGGGGGGGATCCTTTAGTTCTATGAGCCATATTATATTAGCCTTAAATGTAATTCTTCCATATCCACGTAGTAATCAAATCATACTGGTACGAGGGGTTTTTATTAATAAAGATAGGCGATAATTCTTTATTCCTTAGTTCAATATCTATATATTTATATTAATGCAAGCGTTACGTGTATACCGGCCTTTCGTTATATATATATCTTTGTGCTTCGTTCATTTTTACTTCCAATACCAAGGACAAGGTTTGGCAAACCTCTTTGGATTTCTTCAGCGCAAGATATTATTGCATAGGGTTCGCTCTGGCAAAAGTCCAGCCTATGGAAATTCAATAAAGTGCCTTTTTCATTGTTTATGACCCGACCCTGCCGACGTTTGCAGAGAGTCGCTTTCCTTAACAGTGAATTGAAGCATCTTCTTAGATCTTAGAATAGATCGTTCCATTGCCATCATACACGTACCGCTCTCCCATATTTTGTTCTTTTTAAAAGCCTATTAATTCTCCTAAACCGTACTGTTATGATTATACTAAATGGATTGCCGTTTTTTAATATATATTTTATTCACACTTTCAGATACGACACTTCTGCCATTATTATTATTTCCCAAATTAGCTTCCCACACACGTTCTTATATAGCAAATGCAAATATTAATTAAATAAAATTACTCTTATCATCCAACTTAATAAACTTACGTATTGGTATGAATGCTGTTGTTTTATTACTGGTGGATTCAAATAACTTTATGTAACTGTAGTCTAGCGCTATTATTAAAAATCTTATGTATCCCATTCAATCGATAAATTATTGACATATAAATAGCCGCAATAGAATAAAGCCATGAATTATTTGTTATTGATGATTAAATATGTTCATTGTATAGTATTGTAAGGGAGGTTAATGTTGTCCAAGGGAGATAAACACCCATTTTATTTACATTGTAATACCAATAACGTTTGCAATCATATATATTCCAAGTTGATTTAATAAATTTTATATCTTTCTAAATATCTAAGTCATTGTTTCATTTATTGAATAGAAATAATTTTGATGTAATATAAAAAGGTTTCACTTACTAGATGATCGAAAATCACTAATTATAATATTCTAGACATGAACCAAGTTCGAATAAGAGTCTTTTTGTGTCACGACTTTGTGATGCCGGCGGGGTAGGAATAAATTAGATCAGTATCATTGGAATTGTTGCTCATAAGTTGGTAGATCTGGAAAATAGGCAAATAGGGCAGAGTTCATGAATGTTCCTGACTTATGTATCTTGCACAGGATTGGATTCGAGGTACTTTTGCCTAGATGCTAGATCTTGTTATATGAACAGACGAAACCGACCGGTACACTATGCTACAGCACAGAAATACAACATATTATTCTGCCACAGTTTATACGAACAATCCCATTATTAACATTTCACTACGGTATTTACAGCACAGAAGTAGGACGTTTATTCTGCTGCTTACGGTGAACTTTATGTTACACAGTTTATATGAACAATCCGATTTTAAATATCGCTACAGTATTTTGTGAGAGTGTCTGTAATTGAGACTGTTAAAAGTCTTCAAATTTGCATGCCCAAGTCATTATTTTCCAAATCCAATGATGTAGTATGAGGTAATAAAAATTGTGGAAACCTTGCCCTGTTTCTCTGGTCAAGAGTGAAACTTTAATCAATTGTCAAAGGGGAGGTGTAATCATAATTTTTATGAAATGGCACTAAAATTCATGTTTGCATGAGAAAAATCGTGAGACCAATCAAAAATACCAGTTTTATTTTTGGCCATGATGTTGTTTGGAATAAATTCTTTTTTTCACATTACATGAAATAAATTATTTCTTTCTATTCTTTTTAAAATTACAAAATTATATTTACATGGCCACGATGTTGTTTGGGGGGAATTATTTCTTTTTATTCTTGTTAAGATTAACAATTTTATTTGTGTGGCCATGATGTTGATTTGGAGAAATTTTTTTTTTTCATGTTAAAATTTGATTTGCGTTGCCATGATATAGTTTTTATTTGTTTTTATTCTTGTTAAAATTACAAATTTCATTTTAGAAAAATTAAAATTAAAAAAAGATTTATCCAATTTATTTTTTTATTTCTTTTAGATAAATTTCATTATTTATGATTTTATTGTAAATCAAAAAAGGACTTTAAAGTTGAAAAAAAGAACAATGGCTCAGTAACATTATAATTTAGTTTGTTTATATAGAAATTACATTCAAGCAGTTTCAACATACTAAGAGTAAACAATCAATTTCTCCAATAAAAGTAATGATTGATTGAATTATTGCTTGGGAATTCATAAGATCTTTGAACATTGGAAATGACAGAGCTGAGATCCCTCTCCAATAAAATGCACATAAGAGTTGGATTTTTTTTTACAAGTTACCTGAATAACTAGAGACAAGTTTATTTTCCAAACTAAACATATTGCTAATTGGGCACATTTCAATGCTCAATAGTGGAGTATATAAGTTCTCTGATGTATGCCCAACAAAATTAGAGGTGAATTATATCCTCAGGAACTGTTCATTCCATGGAAATTTTCATTCTAACATTTTTGTTTTTAGTTTGTGCTGATTGATGTCTGATTTTCTTCCATCTTCCATGACTATCTATAGTGATATTTTATTAGGGTTTTTTTAAAAGCAAAAATGTTAACTAATGTATATTGATTTATTAGTTTAAAAAATATGAAAAGATCAGTATTTTCCTAATTTAATTCAGCCTCCAAATGGATAATGGATTAAATTTTTTGTTTTTGAGATCATTTGAAAATTACTGCATGAAGATTTTGCATAAAAAAAAGATTTTTGCTTAGTTTATTAAAGATTTATGATTATTTTTATACAAAAAATGTTTAATAATTATTTAAAACCAAAGGATACATGAATTACATTTTTATTTTATATGTTTTATTTTTAAAAATAGAAGTTAACAAATTCAATCATAATGCTAACAAAGAAAATTATGACTGGTATCAACACTGTAGTAAATTCTTTTAAAGATATTTTAAAAATTAAAATGCAATTTGAAATATTAGAACAAAATTTTATAGATTTATGAAGGCTTCACTTTTATTCATTCCCATTTTAAAAATAAATTTGGTTGTCGTCGATTAGCCACCTTACACCACCTGATGGCATTCTACCTAGGTAAAAGCACTTAAAAGGCCATTTACTAGGCATACCTATTAGTAGGCTTACATATATATGCTATCAGTAATATTATATTGTAACATATATACATATTTTGAGTTATTTTTTTCACAACCACTGTCTTTCGCAAAAAAAGTCACTCTTTGACACCTTCAATATGCTTAGCAGTTGCTACGAAACTTTTGAAATTTACATTTAGAGTATTTTTCTTTTGGGATTCTAGAATTGTAGTGTAAGTAATTCTGCAAATGTTTATTTTAAAATTTTTTAACTCATTTCAATGTATGTGGTATTTGTTATTTTAAATTTTAACATTGCAAACAACAATCACTAGAGACATGGTCAATTGTCAAAATTTGGGAAAGGGTGTTTTTAAAAAGCCCTCCAGTGAAGTAATGTCACTCGCAGGATTTAGAGTTGAGAATTAGAAAATGGCCATGAGTGGAATCAACATTTTCATCAGGAGAGTGTTCCAGTTGTTGTTAAAGTATATCTTTTGAATGTGATTATTGTAATTGTATGTAATAGTTATATTTTGTGTTTGTTTATTAAAACATTTTTCAGTCCAAAAAATTTGTTAGTATTATTTCTTGAAATATTGATGAGTGAAATGGTTTTCATTTGTTGACTAAATAAATGTTTCAGCTAAGTTAGAACAAATGGTAAAATCATTTTCAGATTTCTAGTTAATGAAAAATCGATTGATATAGTTCAAAAACGGGGGGGGGGGGGGATCCAACTACAAACAGATTTTTTTTTGTTAAAAAAAAAGTTACTTTTATTTCAAACAAGTAAAATAAAAAACAGATTTCCATAAAAAGGTTATTTTTAGTTAATAAATATCAAATTAAAAACAGATTTTTAAAAAAAACTTTTATTTTTACTTAAAAGAAATGAAAGTAAAAACAGATTTTTTAAAAAAAGTTTACTTTTAAAACAAAAAAATAATTGTATTGAATCGTGCGCCATAAGAAAAAAATTCGGTTAGAAAATGTTAGATTGAATCATGCATGCATTAGGAAATATTATATTGAATCCTAAAATGAAAAAAACATATTTAAAAAAAAAAGTTTACTTTTATTTTAATTTAAAAAAAAAATGTTATATAGAATTATGCTAGAATATGTTAGAAGAATGAATCACTACTTCTTTTTTTTACCCTAGAATATGTTAGATTGAAATGATAAAAAAAAGGTTATATAGAATTATGCTAGAATATATTAGAAGAGTGAATTGCTACTTCTTTTTTTTTATGCTAGAATATGTTAGATTGAAACGCGCACCAGGGAATGTTGTATTGAATCATTTTTGTTTAGCAACAATTCATCAAGCGGGATATGGTGGCTATTTGACGACTACCATAAATTTTATTCAACAAAGGTTTCATTAATTTTGTAGACCCACTGGCATAGTTGGATTTTCTTTATATTGTAACAGTCAGAATCATCTCTCTCGCTAACACACTGCAGAATTCAAACCCCAGACACGAAACTGAACATTCTAGGAGGGGTTGCCTTCTAGATATACTAAGTTTGAATCTAAAGTCCAAATTTCACAGCACCTCCTATGTGATAACGCATCTGATGCCACTACTAGTATAACCTTTGACCGGTGCCTGGTGGTCAGGGAGAAACAAAAGACTCTATACTAAAAGAAGCTTGGGTGGCTAATTAACATCTATGGATTTACAAAAGAAATGCAGAAAATATATATATATAGACTGAGACAGTGATAGGAATCAAATAAAATAAGAGATCAAACTTAGTTTTAAATAATTTCACAAAATTTATTTATATAAATTATTTATATAATGCCACTGTCTGCTTATATGAGACAGGGATGCATATTAATTAATTGTGGGCATTATATTCCAATAAATGACAAAAGGTTTTAAAGCAAAGTGATATATTATATTCCTCGGGCTAATAGCATTACAATAATGTGCTTGATGAGATAGGAACATGTGCGAGGTGCTTTGAGCAATTATATAAGTTTAAGAAAATATTTGAAAATTAAGTATTCTAAAATATTTATTGATTTCGAGAATAGCATGGACAAAAGCTTACTAAGCAACAAAGTGGGAATGTGATCAAAGCATTTATTCGATAATAATAATAATAAAGTTACATTAGGAGGTCAGTATTGCTGATAATGAATTTATTAAAGTTGGAGGGTGTGACACATTTAAGTCACGGATGTTTTGTAAAAATAAATAGAAAATAAAACAATAATGGAATATTTGGAATGATTATGGAGGGCATCTCACCGCTAACCCATAGGAAAGTATTTTATGAACAGCTGAAACTTAGTGACTGGGTGACGATTGTGTTTAATTCCCAGGCATGTCATTTATGGACACACTCTATCTGGAAACTGCAAGAAGCGAAGAGAATGGCCTTGGCCATATAAAGAATCCTTGGAAAATTAAAACAAAGCAGTCTCAACAACCAATTCATTTACCAGCAATACGAGACTAGTGTATATAAAACATACTGAATGGGGTTTACTTGGATTAAGAGAAATGCCCAATCAAATTCCCAGAAATTCATTTAAAAGGGTCCACACATTCTCGACGTCAATGATGAACTTTGTAATTAAAGTAGAACACGGTAATTAAAATAGGAAAATGCATGTTTGTGGGTTTGAAAAGCAAGTATAGATTTATATACACAATCATGCATTAGGGGACACATTTCATCATTGACCTTGCACATACTCTCATAGTAGATTAAAATCAATAACATGTAGATTTTAAACTATGTGATTATATTATATATTAAAGAAAAGAATCACCCTCGAACGAGTGATTTGCAAGATAATAAAATTGGAAATTATTTAGAAATTTAAAATATGCCTTAATAGTGGCGTCTTACTTTCAACAAAAGGAATAATTCACTTGGTCAAAGACGATTCTGACACACTATCATAATAAAATAACAGAAAGCTTTATAAATAGAAAATATTAACCCAAGGATAGAGAGCAAAACTGTTGATTATATTTGAACACATTAAAGAAGTACATAATAAAGTTATGTGAAATAAAAGAAAAACAATTTAGAATAGCTATAGTATATTAGTTAGGAATCACAAGAGCTCTTGGGTTAATTTAGGTTACTTCTGGAGACGCATTTTTAGGTAGATTGATGGTTGGCAGGTTTTTATATAATTTAACAGCAAAATCTGGAAATATTCATATTTTTGGCAGCAGCAGCAGTTCCGGGGTTCCTTGTGTGATAACTTCCGATGGTCTATGGCAGCATATGACCATTCTGGAGAGAAATAGCCTTCTTGCACTCTACTCTGTCATGTCAAGATTTACAAATTACTACAATAATTTTGGTTAGAAACATTAGACCTCAGAATGATTTCTCTTAGAAACATTAGAATGGAGAACAAAAGAAAACCCTTCTTTTTATAGTAGACTTTAACAATAGAACTGCCCTGGAGTGTTACAAAAATATATCGGACTTATCAGCTGTAATTAAATCATCTGAATGTCTAAAGGAATTCAACATTAATTAATTTCTTTTGTTAATTTCCCTGTCGACATTCGAATTACAAACTAGATTTAATTAAAATTTTTTTTTACTAATTAAAGGAAACCTTAAGTGGACATCTGCTGTTTTTAGATAAACTTATATAACATTAACTAATTAAACTATTGTCCCTCATTTATTTTAACAGAAATATTTGGAATGACTTTTATTAAATTAAACGAAAATTATTTTACTTTTACATTGCAATATTTGAATCTATTTACTAAACGAATATTTACTAAATGAACTTTATTTTAAATCAAAAATATATTACGACGGTAATATATATTTGTAAATAGATTCAAACAAAATAACTTTAACAATTTATAATTTTGATATGTTTTAAAATGCATATCATAGTGTGTGCGCAATTACAACTTATATAACCTACTTTTTAATAAATCAAAACTATGTGAACATATACATAATCCATAATATTGTATTTTATTTGGGAATGAGTTATATATATAATACAAGCATTGTACTCGTGATTTAAAATTAGGTGGGATTTTCGGTATATAAGCGTATTGCAGACACACTACGATAGATTGGGGTTCAAACTAAAGTATGAGGGTAGGAAATAGGTGAGAAAAGGTGAAACGAAGATCTGCAAAGCAGACCCTACTGTTTCAATATCATCCAATAAAAAAAAGTCCATTGTTCTCATTATGTAATCATTTTTTCAATATTTGCAAATTTCACAAATTTTTTAAGAATATTTTTTGTTTGCAAATTTATATTTGTAACAAATCAAGTCCAATTTATTGACTCCTAATATAGTATAAAAGTTGAATACTAAGTCAAAAATTGGATGTTTACAAAAATTGTTACCAGGGAAAACAATGGAAATGTTAATCTCTTAAAGGATTAATGTTAAAATTACGATATCAAATGTGAATATTTTTTAAAAAGAAGAATGTATTCTAATGGTTAAATAGTGACTCATCACTAGGTATGATTGTTCTAATGGATCTACACAAAATAATAAAACCATTAAATTTACCTTGAATTAATAAAAGTGCTATATCTGTATTTTATGTATGCATCTCTATGTAAGCTAAATTTGTAAATCTATAATAATTCTATATTCATAAAATATAAAGAAAGTAGGATTTATAATGTTGATCTAGAGTAGTATGTTGGATAATTTTTGAATTCAGTATAGATAACCAAATTAAAAGCATAATATTCTAGTTAAAATCTAAATTAATATATTCACATATTTAAATAAAAAAACAACAACTGTATATTGTACCAGGTAAAAGCATTTTCAGCCATTATTTTTTTATAATTTATATAAAGTGCAGTTTCTAAAGGGTTTTGTATCATTTATACTATACATATAAGTAAAACAGATTAATGTTCATGATATGACCAAATTGCTCCCTCCTCTCCTAATTTACTAAATAAATATTAAGAAAAAATGTGCTTATATTTCCTATTCATTCAAATCTACAAATTATATTATATATGATATAAAAGAGAAAGTACAACTTTTGACAGCTTTAATTTATTTGTTTCAGGTGCCAATGTTCAGTGAATCACTCCATTGAACACACTGTCACAAGGTTAATTAATAAAGACAGAATTTTTCCCTCTTCTTTCTAATTACAGCATTTTTTGTTATCAGATTTCTATTGACAGAGATTTAATAAATTAATTACATGTATTAGCATACATACATGGAGGAATCTAAATAATGAAGATTGCTGAATTTAAATTATCACATAGATTTAATAAACAAGTAAATACATACTAATAAGATCAGATATTTTATGGAATGTCGAAGAAATGGCTGACCTGATTTGAATAATTTGCATTTGTTGGTTTAAATAAATAAATTGAACATTGTTATTAGAACTATCTATCTATAGCTTTGAAAATGAAGGCATCAGTTCCTTCAAAAGTGCTAAGTATAGAAATAAATAGAATAATATAAATATATTGAGTTTTAGTGTAGAGATATTACCATAAAATATCTGATCTTATTACATATATAAACCACACATTTAGTTATTTAATAGTTAAATATATACTATAATCACAAAATTATTTATTAATACTACTCTATTGATTATTATTAAACAATTACATAAAAATACAACATTACCAAGTATATATATATTGTAACCTTCTCCCTGGTCTAACTGGTCATAAACGAATTATGCCGTACATTTTAGCGACTAAATTCTCCTATGCGACCTATCATACTCTCATTAGCAAGAATATAAGCATAAAGAAACAAAAATGTAAAACTAATGAAATAATTTTCATGTTGAATAAAACTAGCATGAAACTATAGATCTAAAGAAGATCACAAGGTGACTATTAAAGATAATAACTTCTGGTCAAACCAGCTTTGAAATCCATGCAAACAAAGTGTGCTGAATTAAATTTGATATTCAGCAAACTAATAAATAACTAATAATTATATTTCTGGAATAATTATAAAATTAAACTTATAAATGAAGTGATAACTAAATCATGATGTAGATGACTAAATGGATGATGAAAATAAGTAATAATTAAATAGTAGAATGAAATGAGTCTAAGAATGAGGAGAAAAGAATGAAGATGTATGAGAATAATGAATGATGAAGATGATGATAGAATAAGAGTTAATGAATAGTTAAGATGATAAAAGAATAAAAATTAATGTATGATTAATCAATTATGATAATGAATTAATGTCAAATGAGAATGAATAACTAAAAGAACGATCAAGATGAAATTGAAGAACAATGTTAATGATGGAGACTGAAATCTTAAAATAGAAACTAATATGGCATTAAATGGTAAAAAGATAAGCTAAATAAAAATAGGGATTTCAAGCTTGACACAAACAGAATATTTATCATGAAGTTAAAAAAAACTATCCATTTTATGCCAAAAGAAGTAATTTACATCTTAAAGTTTAGATGACTTTCATAAAACAGTGAAAGTAATCTAATTCAAGTCCAACTATAATAAATAACTATCTATAAAATTTATTACAAACTCAAATTCTACCTTGAAACTTAACAATTGATTTTTCTCAGGGTTCAAACATTTCAAAATTGTTATACAACATATATTTGAGTCAGTGAGAGGGATTTTACCACTACCTGAATAGAATGCACAAAACAGCTCTCAATATAAATTCAAATTAAGAACTATATTTAGCAATTACAAATAAACTTTATGAACTCAATAACTTTTATAACTTTAATATTTAAGAAATAGGAATAACTTTTTAATAAATAAAAATAATAACTTACCAAATTCATTTTCTCAAATAATTATAAACCATGTGATCAAGATCAGTTAATGATAGCTATGCGGGTTCAACTAAACCAATTAAATCAAGATTATGTTTATCTTTTGATATATTACTTAAAACAATCTGTACTCTAAGTTATTAACATTTTGATTATTGTGTGATGATGCATTAGATGTACTAATAAATTATAAGGCTTAACAAAATTATTGTGATATAGCATAATATAGTTAATAGTACTATATTGGTCGATGATGATTTCAATTTATAATCTTCTGATAGGTTGATAGCAATGACAATAATAGTGTATATATGTGGTAATTAGCAATAAGATTACAGGCAACTAAATAAATTTTTAAACACAACAAACTTTATTTATAATATTTACAAATTTTAATTCAAAGACATGGCATAAAATAAAACCAATATATTAAATTAAACTTAGGGATGAGAAAATACTCAGTATCCCATTGATCATATTCTTCGTCAATACAACCAGCTTATACAATGATATTCAAAGTGTTACTTATTACTCTTTAGCCTATTTTAAAGAATAAAATAATGAAACATTATTGAAACTGAACTAGCACTTAAATTATGAAAATAACAGTATATTTAAGACCTTATGGTATGCACAAAATTTAAATTTAGAATTCAAAAGTTAAAAAGGGTTGCATTATACTGAAACCATTTCTTTTATCAGAATATGATAAGGGCAATTATCATATTCTGTGCAATTAATAACTGATTAAAATTTGAGATGAATAGGTTTGGTTATTAAAGTAGGAACAGACATCTAAAGTCAAATACACATATACATCACTAAAACATTACCTATGTCCACAACCTAATTATTGAATACTTAACTGATCTTACCAATCCATTGTTAAATCATTATTCGATAAAGATAAATCCACACTGCCCATGTGCATCTCTTGCTTTTACATATAAAATTCCCCAATCATTAATAGATCTTGGTTTGGTCTGTCTATAACTGATGATGATCGCACATCATAAAGTACTATTATAATTAGGAAAATGCCATAGCTAGATCAGTGGTTCTAAATCTAACATTATTTTATACCTGCTATATGATTTGAACTACTATACTTCACCATACACGGGGGAAAAACTAACTCTATATCATCACGAGGGATTTACCATTAAAAAGGGAGGCTCTATAAAACAACATGACAGTTGTATAATAATATGGCTAATTCTACTACCTCTCTATGGATATACACATGTGGGCTTTGCCTCATCATGAAAAAAAATAGAATTCAGACCATGGATATCCTTTTTTTAGGATTATTTATGCTAACAAGCATTAATTACTACTCTGCCTCTACCAAACTTTCCTCATGGAATCAGCAATAGGTGATTCTCCATCAGCCCATGCTCAATATTAATATTAATCTATTGGATGCCATTCTATTGGAACATCCTATCAGCGAAAAAACTCACAAATCATTCTCAATATTATAGCAAGGTAAAACAATACCAACAATAACAGTGGAGATATACATATTCCATTTCACAATGTAGAACCATTAATGTATCAATAGACAAACCAAAATATATGTCAAATGATCATTAATTCTTTTAAAATGACACATACCTTTGTTACAGAGAGCACAACATATTCAAACAATAAAGACCAACCTGTATTTGTATTCAAAGTGGACAAGTTCATTTCTATGTAAAATTAAGAAAGGAAAAAAGTTTAGATCAATTTTTCTTTTATAGAAGTAAATAATTGAGTCTTTGGTATATCTTTGACAACAATGTCTGTATGTTCATCCTTTAATAAAATACACTAAAATCGGTTTTAAACTCTTCAGATCAATGACATTAAGATTATGTTTTCTCTTACTTGGGAAAATAACAAAAATGTGTGTAATAATAAATGTATGTATCTTTATACATTTTTATATACCTTTGACTAAATATATTTTAGACCATATATCACAATAAACATATATAAAAAAATTCCCAAATAACACATGATGTAAGTATTATAAACTAATACAGCAATATTAAAAAAAAAAAACATTTTCTTCTATTAAATTTTTATCTTATTCGTCCAAGTTATTTCATTCTTGTGAGTTAAAATGATAAGAACTGATATTATGATGAGCAAACATTCCAGATAATGCATTTATATTTTATTATCCTGTTTGATGCTAATATAATAAGGCAATATTCAAACGTCTTCAAGTTTATCATAACTAAAATCCATTTACATTTCAATCCAGATAATTTTTCTTGAAAGTGACTTTAGAATTTTATTACAATTAATATATTTAACTTTTTAAAATTATTTATTGATTATGTTCTTTCCTCCACGGTAAATGTAACAACTTTAAGTAATTAGGACATTTTTCAAACATTTTTTTAAAATCTTATTTATATGCCTTGCACTGTAAAATTTTTAAAAGTAAAGATTTTTTTAATTATATTCCCCTTGACAAAGTAATAATTGTTTAGCACTATTAAAAATAATTTATCCAATTATGAGGACAATCTCTTGAGCATTTTTAATGAATCTGTAATCATTCATTTCTATTATTACACAAAATTGGTGCTAGGAAAAATCAGCAGATGAGAATAGATAATAAAATCACGTATTTTTTTTTTTACTTTATTAAAAGTTAGATGATTCAAAAATGACTTTTCAATTTATTTACTATATATATCATAACACTTGTCTTCAAAATTATCTCTAATTATTATTATTATTTTTTTTTTTTTGAGATTTTAATTTACAAGCACAATATTGTTCTGCTGGATAATAAGAGGGGCACGCGAAATACAAACATTATCAACTCCTTATTTTAACTATAAATAATTTGTGCATCATTTTTAAAGAAGAGATTTTAAAAATATAAATAAAATACAAGCAAAAGCTTACTTTTTCTTGAAATTTTTTGGGTTTGAAGCAATATTTATTTAGATAAAAAATTATCCCCATGGCTTTCATTTCCTTCTCCAGTATGAATCCTAGGAAATATACAGTCATGGAGATGGTGCTTAAAATGATAGGAAGGCTTTTAGATTCTATTCCATGCTTTTAGATAGCAATATACTATAATACCATTCAATTAGATTCCCAAATTTTCTGATTTTTAGCTTTTTTTCTCCTTATTTTAGAAGATCAGAGTTGAAGTCTGTGGTTGTTTAGTTCTTTTTTCTTAATCAACACCCCCCTACAACTTTGTTAAATTATATATAGCTTTTATTACAATGCACTCTGGGAGCAATTAAACCAATAATCTTGGTGTGAATATATTAATATTATCCCCTCTGGCTTCATTTTTAACAACTACTCACAATATGCAAGGTAGTTTTGGCTTCACTACATAAAAAATATGCTTAAGTAATTGACTATAACCATTTATTTTACAAGATTTAATAAATTTAATTTATTTGTTTATTTATTTTAATTTATTATTCAACAATAATAAAATAGCAATATATTTATCTCCCAATTAATAACAATATTTTTAAATTGTTGTTTTATCCCTAGTTTCAAACCTACATTGGATTTAAAATCTCATCTCCATTCAAGCAATTTCCTAGTGCATCCAAAACAGTCTTTATTTAAAGCCACTTATTAAGATTTTCATGCCAGATATATTATTATGATTTAAAATTTTGGATTATTTAATACCGGGACCTAAATAAAAGGTCACAATACACACATAATATATATATAACACATTTTTGACTTTACAAATTTAACTAAGTATTCTGTTAACAATAATAAAGTTTAGTTCATCTGTCTTATTAATTCATTAAAAATTTATATTATTAGTTAAGATATAGAGTTCTCATTAATCTTATCTATTATATCTTTGAATGGGTTTAATGACTAATATAATAGGGGAATACCATGACCATGGGTTTCTTATTTTTACAAACTATGAGATCTTATTAGCTTGATAGGATTCTAGCATTACATGTACATGGCATTTTGAATCAAGACATCCTCTTAACATTAGCCTAGGAAGAATGCATCAGTGACTGTACTGCTTAGCAGTGCATCTGATTTGAATTATTCCTGCAGGTGAAAACAAACATGCAACAAACACATTTTCTACAGTCTTCTGGATCTTGCTCTGCAATATGCTGCTCACTGAAGAATACAACACTCTAATTTGCAGAATTCATGGAAAATATTAATGAAGCAAAGAAGGAAGAAATCAAAGTTCTCAGGATCATCTTTGTATACCATTGGTCTGTTTCTATCATGCAAATACCTATTCACACTTTTCTTTATCTCTTCAGAAATTTAATTCCCCCATAAAGATTACTTTTGTTATAATTAATTTACAATATTATTCATAATTTACATCAAGCATTCATTTTTGGTTTGAGGCAAACATAATTTCATCAACCAAAATAAATGAATACTTTACAAAATTTAAACAAGGTTTGATTTTATATAATCACTAACTTTATTTTCCCATTACTAAGTTCATTTGAGTGATCAACATTCCAATCAGTCATATTTAATTAGGGAAAAGAAATATCACATCTCTTTTCCTCTCTAAATGCAGTTAATTACATTATTTTCTTAACATAAAAAAACCTATATGTACATTTTCTTTGATTATCAGGGTATTTACAATATTTTATAAAAAATACTTTTCTTTCAGCAATCTTCTTTCAAACACACATTGTACCAAAAATAAGGGTACAATATCTCCACGATTGAGGGAAAGAATCAAAATCATGATAACTTTAGTCGATTTTATTTCCAATTTATTGTTTTTAAAAAAAATGAACGTTCAAAATAAATTATTTCATTTAATGATTGTTATGCTGGCCATATCCAATGGACTTATTAGCAATGATAATTTATATTTTTTATATAAAAGATATGTTACATGACCATGTTTAATAGATTTTGAAGCTAATAATTTATTTTTTTACATATAAAACTGTTACATTAAGCTGACCATATTTAATGGACTTACTAGCTGTGACCATTCTATATATTTCTATTTGATCATAATTTACTACAAATATAAAAGCTGGCTACTTTTTGTAAAATGGTTTGAGAAAATAGGCATTGTAAGTGACCTTTTCACCTCTTTTATTTGCTACTGTGAAGGCATTCAGATTATTTTGTTTAATGATCTGGTAAAGGGCCATCAAACAAGTCTGGGAAAATTTTAAAGATATGTTTCTCCGGTTGGCTAGCAGGGATAACTCAGACACATATATCATATATCTTTTTTGAAAGTTATAAGATGCTGAACCATTTCTATGTTTTCTTTGTTCTGTTTTCTGGTTCAATTTATATGTGGCTTCCTATTGGTTTGTTATACTTCTTGGGTAAACTAGGCAGTTTAGTTTTATATAACCTCAGCAATCGGTGACCAAAATGCAATCTGATATATGCAAATCCTTCATAACTTGTTCACATATTGGATTGGGGTATTACATGTGGATTCCAGAGTATGGCTAATTACCATTACCTTCAAAACACTCGTCATTCTGTGGATACAAATGGAATACTATGATCAGACATTATAGTAGTGAGTTTTCTTACTATGGAAAAGTGATGTGACTCTAGTACTTTTAAGTATTCAATGCATTGGCCTGAAACATGGGATACACCCCTACAAACATGGTAAATATGTATATGATGAATAAATACTTCATCCTTCAAAAGGCAAAGTTCCATAAAAGTTGATGGATAACAATTCATTGGGATTTTGAGGAATAATGGGATTTAAGGACACCTTATAATTTTGACAAGTCTCATACCTATTTAATATGGACACTACCTTAGACCTTATTCTTGGCCAATAAAACCAAATTTTCAAGAGATTTTCAACTTTATTTGCTCCATAATATATAACTAACCAATTCTGCAGATCCTTGGGCACAACCATTCTCTAACTATTTGCCATTTGCACCAGTTAGATATTGTGGTAGTCCTTCTTTTTAGTGATACAATCCTTAAAGCTTTCTAACTTGATTTTCTTCCTTTACCATTTCATTACACTTCTTCCTCTCCAAGTAACCAATAATTTATTGATATCAAACATCTTGCTTTTGTTTGTTCGATAGATGTAAATCTTTCTCCATGTATTTATCAACTTCTATCCTGATGGTAATTAGGCACACATTTTCCATCTGTAGGTGACTTGAAATAGCTAGACTCAGAGTATGACTCAATATGACAGTCACTACATTTTTCTAATTCCTTACAATATTTAATGGTATAGTTAAACTCTTGCAGGAACAGGATCCAATGAATCAGCAGCTATTGGTTAAATAGCTGTGGTTAAGGAACTTCAAACTTTTGTGATCCATAAGAGTGATCACTTCAGATCCTAGGATGAACTGCCAAAATCTCCAGAATGCCAACACCATGGTCGGCACCTTTTTCTCAGGACTGAGTAATTAATTTCTGGGAATTTCAATGGTCTTCCAATAAAATACAGCCCATCAGGACTTCCATCTTCCTGAATTTGTAATAAGGTAGCTCCCATTCCACATCCACTGCTGTCTGTTCATACAATAAATGGTTTTCTTTAAATCAGGATACACCAACATCATTTGTTGGAGAAATTGTTTCTTAATTCATTCAAAACCATCCTGTTCCAGGGTCTATTACCAGGCTCATCCTTTTGCAATAATTGTAACATTGGCTATCCATTTCCAGGGTTATCCTTTTGCAATAATTGTAACAGTGGTTAGAAGTGCATTGCAAAATTTGTATACAATTTATTATAGAAATTACACAATCCTAAAAATGATCTAGCCTGGTTCTTTCATGCAGGGTATGGGAAAATTCTTTATTGCTTGAATTTTCTCAGGTTGAGGTTTAATACTCTTGATACTGACCAGGTATCACAGGAAACTCATTTCTTCAGCAGCTATATGGCTTTTCTGCATATTAATTTGCATATCTTTAGTCTCACACTCTTGAAAAAATATTTGTAAATGGTGGAGATGTTCTGTCACATCACTAGATGCAATGATCACAACATTCATATAGACAGTGACTAAGTTCTTAATATCAGGTGATAATATCTAGTCTAACATTTCAAAAGCCCTGTGCCACTATTTTTTAAATCAAAAGGCATTCTATTAAACTGGTATGAAATCTTGTTGTATTAGAAAGTCATGTATTGATGATCAGAGGAGTGATTTTAACCTCCAATAACTGGAAGTCAAATTCAGTGTAGTAAAAGTGTTTTTCCTTGTAAATTTGATCAGCAAATCATTAATGGGTAGAGGAATATTTTGATCTGGCAAGGTGATTCAGTTCAATTGCTTATCATCTAAATAAAGCTTAATGGAACCATCCTTTTTTATATTCACTAGATAATTGTTATATGGTGATAAACACTTAGATGTTCCCCACTTCATTATTTGAAATAGCTATATCTCCACATCCTCTCTATATTTATGTAGCATTGAACATGATTGTGCCTGGTATGGTAGGCTGCCTATAATTCTAATTCTAGGTTCATACCCTTTTGTAATCACATGTATGTTAGAAAAAATAGACCTGTATCAAAAAAAAAGGTCTTCTATATTATTTTGCCTTTTTTACATGTATTTTCTAAGCTTGGCAACCACTTCCTGCCATTGTATTGTGTTGCATGCAATATACTTTAATGATCTGGCACAAATCTTGAGACCAGAAAGTTACAACCTCCCCTTCACAAATAACCTTACAAGTTTTGTAATCCTTTATGCCTCGTGTCCTGTGCATAAGATTGGAACCTAATATTACATCATGCACTAATCCTTTTAGGATTACTAACATATAAATTATATATTTTTTCCCACTCTCATTTGACCCAGACTTGCTTCATATCTAACTTGGCCTTTTTTCTGATCACTAGTTACCTACAGTGATTTCACAGGTAGAGTTCAAATATTAGAATCTTGATTGACCATATATTCCTATATATTATCTGACATCACTGATACTGACTGCCCAAGTCAAATAGAAGACATACTTTTATGTGGTTTGGTTATAATGGGATCTTTGAGACATTTCTCCAATGAGAAAATTTGTTGTCTACCCATCCCATTTACAAATTAAATTATCTATCTTTTTTGTCATGGCTAAGCTTCTTATCATTTCTCTGCTTCCCCTCATGTCTTAATTGGACCCAGTTTGCCTCCCACCTGATGATGATGATGGATGGTGTTTATCTTTTTCCAATTTTTTTTACACTGCCTGCTGGTTTTTTTTGCTTTTTTATGCCATGGGTAACACTGTCAGTCCTTAATGGTGACCTCATCAAACCTTTTTATTATACTCTTTGAAGGTCTTTTGATTCTTTACAATTTCTTCCCATTTGTCCATCATTTCTGGGCTTGAATTCCTTCATTAACTCCTTAAACATTTTAAGTATTACTGGCACAATAACCTCTTTTGTTTCTTTATCACTGTCTTCTGACATCACATCTCTAATTGTCTTGCTGCTTCTTAATCTCATATACACATATACTATTTTTATTTTATTTTTTGCTGATTACTCATATATATATATATTAAATTGATTTTATTTTTTGGCAATATCTCA
Organism: Epiperipatus broadwayi; assembly: GCA_028023455.1. Classification (NCBI taxonomy): domain Eukaryota; kingdom Metazoa; phylum Onychophora; class Udeonychophora; order Euonychophora; family Peripatidae; genus Epiperipatus; species Epiperipatus broadwayi. The sequence continues at coordinate 97,663 of JAQFVV010000635.1, forward strand.
TATAGGCAATATCTCATATATATATATAAATTTATAAATGAATATTAGAAAATACAGTACTTAAAAGTTTATAAAAATATATCTATAAATGTCACTTAGGAGCACTTTCAACTATCCTTATAGTTTTTGTCAACTAACTTCGCTTCCTTAATTTTTCTTTTATTTTTTTATTTATGGATATATAAGTGAGTCGAGGAGCACATTGGAAAAATGAACAAAAGAGCACTTGTTATTATTAAAGAGTTTAAAATACAAAACAAAATTATAAAAATAATGATAATTTATTATAAAAATAATGATAATTTATCAGCTTCCATCTTTTATGGCCATAATAAATCATGTATACATGGTTTTGATTTTAATTATAGTAACAAAAAAATATTGGAAACTGAAAAAAATAATAATAAAAGAAAAATTAAGGAAGCGATGTTAATATATAAATACAAGCCAGATTTAATCAATAGGAGGCAGCAAATGTTAAGATCACAGAATTATGGAAAAGTTGACATCATGGAACCATAGGAAAATTGACCCTTTAAAAGTATTAGTTGACAAAAACTACAAGGATAGTTGAAAGCGATCCTAAGTGATGTTTATAGACATATTTTTATAAACTTTTAAGTACTGCATTTTCCAATATTTGTTTATAAATTGACGTATATTATTTTGAAGAAATATAAACATTGATTTGTAATATTATTATATATACTATACTGACTTTATTTTCTTGTAAAAGTCAAAAACAATTTTAATTCTCTAGATCTACTTAAAACTATCTAGTATTTCAATTAATATTATGCTTACCAATATCCCTTTCCCCTGATTTCACATTTGCTCTTTGGTTTTTAATTTTCACCATCTATCTGCATACTTTACTCCCCTACTTTACTACATAAACATTCTCAAAACTGTCAAATAGCAACAAAAATATGTCTTTTTAAACCCAATTATGACTTATCTCAGGTTATGAGTTTTATTTTTGTAGCTTCACTTTGGACCATTGTACCAAGTTGAAGCCTCACATTGGGTCCCATTGTACTGACTGGTAGATTTTTTGTCTGTTATTTTTTATATTTGAATCATTTATACTATACATACAAGTATAACATATTAATGTTTGTGATATGACCAAATTGCTCCCTCTCTTTCTAATTTACTAAATAAATATTAGGGAAAGTGTGATTATATTTCCTGGTCATTCTGACTTCTGAATCATATATGATATAAAAGAGAAACTAACTTGTGGCAGCTTTAATTTATTTGTTCCCGGTACCAGAGTTCAGTGAATCACTGCACTGAACACACCACCACAAGGTTAATTATTACCTCTTTTTTCTAATTATAGTATTTTTTGTTATTGGATTTCTATTTATGGAGATTTAGTAAATTAATTTTATGCATTAACATTCATACATGGAGGAATCTAAATAATGAAGATGGCTGAATTTAAATTACCACATAGATTTAATAAACAAGTAAGTACATACTATAATCACAAAATTATTTATTAATACTACCCTATTGAATGTTATTAAACATTAACATAGAGATACAACATTTTATGGAATAGATATATATAACATGTTCTTAATTACAAATTTAACTAGATATTCTGTTCACAATAATAAAGTGTAGTTCATCTGTTTTATTAGTTCATTAAAAGTTTATATTATTAGTTCAGATAAAGATTAAAATTAAGTATAGAGCTCTCATTAATAGGTGAATACCATGGCCATGGGCTTCTTATTACTATAAACTAAGAGCTTCATTATGTCCAGTTAAAGTGTTGTTTTATTAGCTTATTAGGGTCATGGTATTATGTAGGCATGGTGTTTTAAATCAAGATCAAGGCATCCTCTCAATTTTAGGCTAGGTAAGTAATCTGTGACCATATCATCTGATTTGAGTTATCCCTGCAGGTAAAACAAACATGGAACAAAACATTTTACTACAGCTTTCTTGATCTTTCTCTGCAATATACTGCTCACTGAAGAATACATCACTAATTTGCAGAATTCATGAATAATATTAATGAAACAAAAGAAAGGAATCAAAGTTCTCAGGATCACCTTTTTATACCACTGATCTGATTCCATAATGCAAGCACTTATTCATACTTTTCTTTATTTCTTCAGGTATTTAATTCCCCCACAAAGCTTATTTTTCTTATAATTAATTTACAATATTATTCATAATTTACAACAACACATGTTTTTATATTATCTTTAATATAGCATTCATTTTTGGTTTGTGGACAAACATAATTTCATCAACCAAAATAAATGAATACTTTACTAAATTACAATCTCTAACTTTTTTTTTTCCATTTACTAAGTTCATATAGGAGATTGACCTTCTGATCAGTCATATTTAATTAAGAAGAAAAAATATCACACTTCCTTTCTTCTTTAATTACAGTTAATTATATTTTTTTCTTATCTTAAAAAAATGTACATTTTCTTTGATTATCAGGGTAGTTGCAATACAAATAATAAGTCTTGTTTATTAAATAAAAAAAAATCTACATTTTAAATATATTATTATTATTATATTTTATAAATAATGATTCCAACACAATTGAAATAAAATTTAGGTTTGACCATGGTTAAAGTATGTTTTATAAAATGTACTATAATAGAACAGGTCCTGACTTTAGATGACAATAGATTTGATAAGTTGTCTGAGTAAGTGAGAAAGCATATCTAGAATTTTTAAATATATAGATTCCTGTCCAGTCTGATCTCATTCCTGGAATATGATGTATTAACACATGAACATGTCAAAAATCTACCTGTATACTCATCTTTTTCCATATTGAACTTCCTTTAATCCTGGACTTCGAACTTAGGGAGAATGCACATAATATTCTACTTCAGAGCATATCAATATCATTGTTTATAATGTGTATGTGACAAATTGATAACCAAATATAAAAAAATACAAATGATAGCCTTTAATTTAAAATCATATATTTAACAGATTTATTTACAATTAACATAGTTTAGCAATGAGGTTATAACAAAAATAAATAACTTGTTTAGATATAGATAAACATTCTTTGATTATTACATTTAATATCATTAATCCACTTCCTATTTCCCTTTAAGGAATATTCATCCATTATTAATATTATCACACAAAAAATAAAATTATAACTTGTTGATAGTTATGTTTACACTTGCTTGCTAATTTAATTTTCATCAAAATCATAATTCCCCAACTCCAATTAGTTTATTGATGAGTTCATATCAATAACGTGTAGTGGTTTGGGATCTCTCTTTTTATTATGATTTGTCTTTATGAAAATAGAAAAGACCATCCACACTAGAGATTATTAATCATATAATAACCGAAAACAAATAAATAAATAATGAAATGGTTGGTTAGTAATAACAAACAGCAAAACAAATAACAATGTCACTCTACAAGTGTTAGTGTTTAACATATAATAGGGTAAAATCTTACTCATCCCCTGATGATGATTTAGTTTATCTGGAAGCAGGATCAAGCTTGGACCTATATTTTATTTCAATTTACAATGAAGCTAATAATGCTTTTCCTTTCTCAAATATATTATTAGTTTACACCTCCCTTCAATCTATAGTAAAGGAAAGAAATAAGCAAACAATTATACATAAAATAACTAAAAAAAATTATGACATCAACCTAAAAATTAATTAAGAATCCATAAGGAAGGAATATAAATATCCTCTTCAGTTGATGGAATTTGTATGTTCTAGACAACATCTGATGGTGATCAGAATTTCTCTCCTTATATGGCCTGCTTTGAGATGTTGAGTTTGTAGCTTCACATCTAAATAGTAAAGTTGATGGTGTTCACAGCATAGATATAGAAGCTATGTTGAATTTAATTTGGGCAGTTCCAGTTCCATGGGTGACGACTTTCTTCCCCCCACTATAACTTCACATTTAGCAACACATGGATGTATGTGTTTCAATAAATGTTAGTTAATAAAAATTCTTGAGTGAATTGAAAAGCAAGATATTTGCTGTTAGATATCTCAAGTTAGAGTTGGTCTACTCTCTGTCTTAAACTTGGAAATGCTCTTGAAATATTGAATGGTTTAAAGCTATTTTTGAGATTTTAAATTTAGAATCCCTTAATTGTCTAGGTTTAAATCCATATGTTTTTAATTTAGCTTCACTCAGTATCCTATCAACTATCTTTGTTTAATGATTTTACTCTAATGGTGTAGATTTTTCTGTTCAAACTGCAAGTTCAATTTTTTTTGCTCAAAGATTGTATATCTTGGCTAGTCGATGGGAGGTTTTTGATCTGTTTATATATTTTGCTAATCACCAAATTGAGGTTGTTCAATTTGGATATGAATTTGATGTATTCAAACAGCAGGTTTGTGTTCATGCATTTGATTAATTATTTATTTCATTTGTTATATTTCATATATATATATTGTACCGGTCGAAAAACACACATCGATCCAACAAACCCCTGAATACAGGTAAAGTACCTCAAGTCTGACCATGTACATGATAGATAAATCAGGTACATCGTGAATTCTGCCCTATTTACCTATATCCCCAGGTCAAAGATCTAATCAATAGCCTTTCAGACGATACGATCGAATTCCTTTATTTTCACTGTGCCGGAAGCTGGGTCCTAAAGCATGAGATTCGATTTTATTATATTTAAATGAGAACTTGGGTGATTGGTTGATAGGTATGTTTAAAAATCAAAATGATTCGAGAACACTGGAAGTTTATTTTAGTTATATATATATTTAAAATCATTGGACATTCTACATTAGTTATTTTACATTAGTTTAAACTCAAGCTCAAAAAAAACAAAAATACAATTTTTAAATTAAATTCATAATTATAAGAGTTCCTGATGACTTTATTTTTATTAGCGGTCAGCATTGACGTTATTGACTTTGTACAATTTATTTTGTGAAATTTATACATCTTTCATTTTGTTTACATTTATTCTCTTTTTTTTTTTTAAAAATAGCAAAATTATTTCATAATTAAATGACCATGGACTTCAAAATTCCCCGTGCACTTTTATTACAAGCTTATAATATAGCGATAGGTTTAAACATCTGCCCAACGTTTAAACATCTGCCCAACGCACATATATAAGAATGACTTAAAAAAAACAATTCTATTGAAAAAGATATTAATTACATAGATGATTGTAGTAAGACTAATTTGACATCTTACTCCATTAACATATATAAAAAAAAAGATTTTTATTTATCTTTATAAAATTAATAATTTGGATTTTAAATAACTAATGTTTTATGACATTAGTGGACCTTGCTGGCATAGCTTATAAATAACTTTAAAACTGTAAGCGATTATAATAAAAAAATCTATCAGTTAATTATCAAAGCAAACAAGTCACTTTAGTTGGACTTACAACTAAAATCATACCTATAATGAAATATACTGTGAATTAGCCAAAACCAAATGATTTTAACTAATTACGCAAACGAACAAAAGAGTCAATTACTCAGGTTGAAGATCCTTTCGGTAGAATCATCTCCCTATGGCTTACATATTAGATAGGCAAAATAAAAGCAAAATAATGTCAGGTTAATAAATATATGAATGCAAAATGAAGAGAAACGTAAGTAAGAAAATACGAGCCGGATTACGGACACTCGTATGTCTATTCCAACAAAGAATAAAAGGAAAATCGATACGTCCACTTGTCATGTCCATATATCGATAGGAGATAGGAATTACAGAGAGTCCTCATATTCACCTCATGAATTCTGCTGACAAACCAACTCTATCTCAAACACGCTGTCCGTTTCACAGGCGTATGCGAAGAATGAAAGTTAACTCCAAATCACAAAATCTATGACCATTTTAGGTCTGTTCATGAGACTCCAAGCATTCTTTATTAACCCAAGATCTTATAATTATTAAATAGGAACAAATTATAATTAAATAGCCTTAAAATGATCTAATACTGCATAGAGAACAACCTGCGTAAACAACTACTTTATATAAATATTTAACATACAAAAAAAAACATACTTATAGAAATAAGGGAATTTAATTCTCGAAAAAAATCCCCCCTTCCCTCTTTCCTAACTTAAAAAAAATGTATGATAATTAACTGATGCTATCCAGCGGCACTGTTACTAGGTCAAAAATCCATAGCATATTTTATTCTATTTTGAATTACAGAAATATAAAATTATAGAATCCCATTCTGGGAAATCTATAATAAAACTGTTTAAAGAAATTACGGCATGTTTATTTTGAAATATATATATTCGACATAACTTCACTTGCGAAATAAAATAGATCAAAATTATTTTATTTTAAAATTAAATCGTTCTTTCCCGAATTCCCTCTAATAAAACATAGTTTGCTCTCTTAGCAAAATACTCTGAGCCCCAGCGAGTGAAGCTTGTCGAAATACAAAAAAAATCAAAGCATGAAATAATCTCATGCTAAAAATTAATATAAAATAAATAAATTCATAGTCAATAACAAATATTAGAAAATTGTTGTGAGCTTGAGTTATCAAAAGAAAAAACATTATAAATAATTTAAAAGAACAGGTTAAAGAGACAGTTAAAAAAAAGATTCTTAATAAAAATTAACTTTTGACATTTTAAAGCTTTACGAAATTATTTTTACATTCTAATAATACTTTGGTCAAATCTGGATGACTACCTTGGTGCTCCCGGGGATGAGTTCTTTGGGCGAACATTGATGGCTTATGGCAGTTGATGGCATGTTCTGGCAGCAGCATAATGAAAGATTTTGGGTCTCAGGAGGGAAAGAGCAGCGATTACCCTGTTTTACTCCTCGATCATCATAGCATGCTTTCTACAACTCTGTCTGTTCTCTGTCTGGTCTCTCTCTTGTCTAAAAAGGGCCATTCTTTATTACTTCCTACTGCCTCAGGTGGTCTTTTAGAAAACCGTAGCAATTGTTTTTATTCTAATTTTAGAAAGTTTGTACCTCGATAAGGATTAATATATTTCAATCTAATTTTATATTAGTTTGTAATTTAGATAACAATGTAGAATCTCTACTAATTAATGAATAGAGATTCCACAGTGAATGGATTTTGGTAATTTATCAATGCTTTTAATTTAAACATTTATTTTAAACTTCTTATTGAGGTACAAATCTTTTCACAAAAGCCATCTTGAATTCTTGAACTAAAAATAAAGCATTTTAAACATATACAGTATATCTAAAATATATAAAAAAAATTCAAAGTTAAATATTTGAATATTTTTCTTTTAATAATAAAATAGAATTAAGTGTTATTACAATTATAATCCAAAATAAATTATAGGATTTATTCAGGATAGTTAAAAATATTTAAAAAATGTTTTTTTTAGAATAATAAAAAAAAGAAAATGTTAGTAAATAAATAATTAGGTGGGCCAGACCATGAAATGGCAAATCTGAATCAGATTTACCATTTCAATATATATATGTGTGTGATAGATTAATAACAATAAAAAATTTTGTTTGTTATTTCTTTCCTTTAACTATTTTTGTTTATTTTGTTGCTTGTGTCTAAACTTGATCAGCCTTTATGTGTATTGCTATAATGTGTGTGCATTAAGCAACAATTGACAAGTGGTTTTTAACAAAAGTATTAGTGTCTACATTTTATGGTTTAGTTTGGAGACCTATATTTGTCATGTGTTTATTACAACGTTTAATTATGGGAATAATTAATTATTTCTCAGTTACAGTGCTTGTGACTACTTTCATCTTTTGATAATGAATTTTTATTTGATTTGCATTCTCATTACTTTCTATTAAAGCTAGAGAATGTTGTTATTATGGGTCTTGGGTTTGAATAAGGTAAGAGTGCTTTTAATGGTTTTGGAGGGGTGTAAACCACATCTGACAATAACTTTCTCCCAGCAATCTTCTTTCATGGTAGATTGCCAAACACATGGTGTACCAAAAATAACAGTACAATACATATAATTATATTTATTTATACACACACACACACACAAAAAAAAAACAACTAAAGAAAAAGCAAATTCTTATTTTAATATAATTTAATTACAGAATATAAAATTAAAATTCAGAAATACTAAAAAAACACGTAAATAAAATTTTTAATAGTTAAAAAAAATGAAGCACAAATAACATTATCATGTACTAAGCTCTGATTTATTGGCTTAACAATTATATATTAATTTGCTGAACCAAAGATCTTGATTTCACTTGTGGATAATATTAAATCTTTAATTAAATCTTCTAATGTATAGATTTAGCAAATCTGAAGTGCCATATGTATGTAATCATTTTCACCTAGTGACTGTAGTTCATTTCATATTGAAATCTGTATTGAATTTCACCTTCCCTCCACTGCCTTCCAATACTAATAAGTTATATCAATTGCAAATGCTAGTTCATATTATATGAAAGAAATTCAAACACAAGTGCGTGTGCGGCGCAACTGCTCCCAAAAGCTGTTAATACAAATACAAATAGCTAACTAAAAATATTAAAACAGCTGAGCGCTTTCAAAGGATCTTGCCTTCATAATCATAGCTTGCTTACGTTTAAATTTATGCAAATATGCTAATTCCATCTTTTTGATAGCTATTTGTATTTGTATTAACAGCTTTTGGGAGCAGTTGCGCCACACACGCACTTGTGCTTGAATACATACATTTCCAAAAAGTAAAATTATTTAACTTAATGAAAGAAATTATAAATTATTTTATTATGCTGTGATGAAAATTTTATGAATAGGCAGAATATCATTCATCTGATTATCAGAAAAAAATGCTGTTTGATATCTAATAGCAGGAAAACAAAGAAGAGATTTATTAACATTTATATTACTCTAAAATTGAGATAATAAAATGTTACATTAAAGGTTGGCAAGAAATGACATGATGATGGTCAAGTGTTATAACATCAGTGTAATGCTCTATTGCCTAATTATTTTGATTGCTTTCATGCAGAATACTTCACATAAAAACAATGTTACTTTAATGATTCCTAGTCGTTTCACTGAAAACAATCCTAAAAATGATTGTCATTGTTTTATAATAAAAAGAAACTAATCTTATTGTAAATACCTTCACATGAAATAAAGTGTTTTATATATATTGTAACATTTGTGTAATATGGCACACAATAATATAATGTGTGTGCACATATATACATAAACTTGAAAGGAAAAATAGAAACACAAACAAAAATATGTAGATATTTTCAATATCTCTCTAAAGATTAAATAATTTTGAATTTAAAATATTTTATTATGAATTAAACATTTAAAAAGGTCTAAATAAATATTAACCGTTAAATTGCTCAATTTATTTATTGGCTGAGTGAATTAAAATTCTAAAGTTTGAGTAGTCAATTAACAAATTCAGCCATAAAAATATAATCATCTTTTAATATTATATTCATTTTAGTTTTGTTTGTAAAAAGTATATTAATAATTTGTCAGGTTATAAAAGTAAACGAAAGTTTTTTCAAAAATAAATTTTTATTTATAATTATAAAAATATTTGATAGCGGAAAAAATAAAAAAAAAAGATCATAGCAAATTAGAAGTAGTATAAATGTCATTGATTTCCCTCCTCAATTTACATTATTATAAAAGTTAATAATTTTTTAGTAAAATATTACCATTTTTCTAAAAATAATTATATTTTCAGCATATTTTATCAAAATACATTATAATATGTAAATAAATGCCAGAAAAATATTCTAAAACATGAATTTTTCTTTGAAAATCAAACAAACAGTTTTGGGCAATTTAACACTTTTGACAGGATGTCAAAATTATTGCTTATTGCTGGTTTCTTTTTTAATTTACATTCATGTAAAATTATACAATTTTTGAATAAAATCTTACTATTTTTATAAAATAACTATATTTTCAACATATTTTATGAAAATAATTTATAATATATACGAAAAGTAATAAAAAAACACTCTAAAACATATATTTTCATTTTCAGTGGTGAAAATTATTTACCAGTGATCTTTTTTGATCAAATAATCATCAGCCAATCAGTGTTTAGAATGGACTGCCCCCTTCTTTTATTAGACTTTCAACATCACATTTATTGATTTTTTACTTGTAAAATAATTCGAGATCAGCATCTTACAGGACTTTTTCTAAGCTTTCAAACAAACATAAAAACTACTGTAGCTTAAAAAGTGGCCAATTTCAAGCGACCTAAAGCCATTGATGTGGATTAGCATACAGAGCTAGGCAAGGTTTAATATTGTATTCTCATTTTGAAATTAAAAACAAGCATGTTTTGTGATAAAATAAAATAGATAACTGTAAACATTTCTATTATTTCTTTCTAAAAATCTTTGTAATCATACTTGCTATAAAATTCCAAAAGTGGCTTTTTATTAAAAGAAATTGAAATCATTAGCTTTTTTCAATCAAGAAAGATAAGAAAAACAGTTTTTAATTAATGTATTTTTCTCATCCAATTTACTATAAAAGGGTTAATAAAAAGATTAGAAGAGTTGGCTAGTTTTTATAGTTAGCATTAATTAGGTGGCCAGAATAGCTAGCTGTAGTAATTGGTGTTTGGAGTTATGCAGAGCTCCCATGAAGATCTAAAGAAAGGCAAGGGACAAGTCCAGCAGCTGCTCTATAGTTCATGATTGTTGAGTTTGAATTCATATAGAAGGAAATGAGTAAACTTCCAGTTTCATACTACAAATGCATTCTAGAATTAAGTTTTTTGGCCTGAAGTCTAAGGGAACCTATTAAATTTCAACACTTACCTGATTATACCTTTTCTGATCATGATATGCCATTTCAGCTATATGCAAGATAAACATATATACAGTTGGTGGTGAATAGCATTATATATAATGAGAATGAAATTTTAAATAATTTCTTTAGTGAAAATATTTTAAAAGTGATATATATATAACAATATTATTTTAAAACATTTATTGAAAAAAGACATTTTACAGATAAAACAAGTAAATAATTTTGCTTGGATTAAAAAGCTAAGAGTCAAGAATTAATGCATTGACCATCCTTTTTTTTTAAAAAAAAAAAATCTAAAAACAAATCTTTTTAGAGTAACATGTCAAAAAAACTTTTATCAATTGTCAAAAGAATAGTACTTTTTTTAAAAGAAAAAAAAAAGAAAACTGCAATCAGCAAAGAGAAAAACTTACTATTAAAATAACAAATGGATATTATATATTTTCAACAAAAAATTGTGAAAATATATTTTTAATAATTTTATTATTTTGACAAGTTGAAATATATATGGATGTCAGTGTGCACATGAAAGTTTATGTGCACACACATGTATGTTAAATGTTATTAAATGTATAAAAACTGAATTTCATTTATACATCAAAACAAATTTTTTTCAAATATGTTCAGAAATTATTATGCCACATCTGTTTGCATATATACCAAGGTGTATAGACACTTACATGTAAATTTTAATCATTTATTTCATTATTGAATGACAATTCAATTATATTCATGTGATAGTATATGTACATGTGCCAATATCCTATGTAAATATAAGGTATTGTAAATCACAATGTGTTTTTATTGTATATTAATAAAAATCAGAAGGCTTAATTTATGTGCATAGCCATATTCTAAAGTTATTATTTTTTGTTATTAATAAATTTGTATTCAATTGTTAAAATTATTCCAGTGAACTTGATTCTAAATAGTTTTTAGATTATGTTGCATCATCTCTTGATCATAGTATGTTAGAGCTTATGTTCTCTGAGCTAGATTCATGCATTAGTCTGATATATTAAAAGGGATGTATATTAGTGTATGGACCTCTGGTGATATTCCCATCAATGATGATAATCATCATCTTGGTTGGCACAGAGAATATTCTTTAAAGCCCATGAACATTGTTATAGTTGGCCAGTGGTCTAATAGAACTAAATGGTCAGAGCATTGATGATCAGTATGTTTAAATATCCCAGCAGTTTTTATGGTTGCATATTCTGTGAATTAGCACTTAAGTTTGTGCATCCAAAATGTTTAAATAATTGCCCCAAGCTGGCAATGGCTAAATAGTTAGCCTGGTCCTCAGTAGACCCATTTCAAATCCAGTCACAAGATTGATTGATCATCTTTGATGAATGACATATTTATAATTCTGGTGAATTTATTTAATTATATAGTTACTCTAGTAATTAACTGGGCTGATCTCTCGGGGATATCAAGATCTGTCATGCTTTCTTAATATAAAATTGCTTATATATTTTATGACATTAAACATTACTTTACTTTAATATTACTTTTATACCTTAAGTTGAGTGTTTTGGGAAAACCATCCACATGTCATTATTTGTTGAAGTTCGGTTTTCTTTTCAAAATTACAAAAAACTAAGAGGACTATGCATGCGTAAATACCACAATTCTCTGCGTCATTTTTTTGTACTTTCTGTAGGTAATCGCCATTTTTTTCTATGACAAAGAATAAAGTTTTTATTAATTTTTTTCCGAGGAAGGTCAATTATTTTTATTAATTTTTTTTTAGATTACACGGAGACAAAATGACACAAAGAAATTAATTGGCAGATATTGATTCAAAAACAAATTCTTCCAGCCTCGACAAATTTGAAATTCCTAAACCATTTGATTCTGATGACAGTATTACATACTGTGATCTACAAGAATACTTCACCTGATCATCCGAAGCACACTTTACCAACGAAAAGGCAAAGAAAAAATACAAATGTTATTCCGGATAATAGCAGTAAAGCAGGCCCATCAACTAGTGCTTCTAATATGCCTTCGAACATTATTACAAGGACCGGTCAATGTAGTTTTCATTGTTTTACTGTTTTTATTATTTTTGTTTTATTTAGTTATTATAATACATTAAATATCAGCCTTTTACAGCTATTGTACATGCGCTTTTACGAGTGTTAAATAATAAATGAATACTTCCACTGCCAATACAAGATATAGCATTTAGTTATTATTATTTTTGTTTTATTTAGTTTTTGTTTTACTAACTTATTTGAGAGGCATACGACTGCTTGATTGCCTTCATTATTAGAATTTTTTAACAGCATCATTACTGATTACTTTTGCCAATTGGTAAACAAGATATGGAATGATTTATCTTTTATTAATAATATTGAATAATATGAAATATTTTGCATATTTATATTGGATAATATGAACAGGTATACTTCTCTGGAAGACATATCCTGAAAGAGGTAGAATATAAACATTTTATATATATATAAATGTGCCTTTAGAACCTTTTTAGTAATCTTTGAATTTCAAATTATATATTTTACTTTTCTACTGTATTTATAGAGGTAAGTAATAATGTCTATATTTGTTTTATTATTTTTACATTCTGATAGAATTCTAATTTTTTTTTATTATTTTTTATTAGGGAGAACGTTTTTTCTTCCAGACGTCTTGAACTTTTTCAACTTTGGGGTGCAAGAAAAAAATGAAGAATTCTTATCTTCCTATTACTGTAAGTTCTGAAGCTATGGATTATCACAGGTAAGATGTTTTATATATCATTTCAAAGATAATTTTGTGAGGAATACAAAGAAATTACCACTGAAGATGTAATTTAAACTTAGGTAATGATAAAGTATAAACTATGAATAAACAATAAAGTAATAATTATTTTGGATGTGGACATTTCTTTGTTACATTATTTTTTTTAATGATAATCACTATTTGACTTAGCCATATTGTTTTCTTTAGTTTTTCTAGTTTCTATCAATGTAAATTTTTTTGCTCTAATATTATTAAAACTAAAGTTATTGTGAAAATTGTGTCTCAGGTCAGTTTTTAAAAAAAAATTCAATATGGCACCTGAACAGTTAACTAGTTAAATATCATTATTTTAGATATATTAAATGTCATTATTTGAAATATTTGTTTTGTTAATGATTTGCCATCATTCCAGGTTCCCCTCACCTTATCATTTTCATCTCATTATAATATATATCACTATATCTTAAGGTCTTTAATATTTTGTTGATTACATAAAAATGTTATTATAAAACATTTGTGACAATCAGCAATACATACTGAATTCATGGTTAACAATGACATTTTTTTACTTCATTTAATTAGATTTACCCAGACAATAATCAGGAATGAAGTCAAATAAGATAGTACAGTGGTCTGAATAGACTGCTATAGTATCTTGAGCATTGTCTAGGAAAAGTTTGTTCAGATGAGCAGCAAAAATTGAAAATAAAAATATATACTACATATTTTGTGTCTTTTATTTTTTTATATTACTTTTAACTTCACAGAAATGTTATACTTATCAGACATTGGATAACAAATAAATATGCATTAAATTATACTTATCTTTTAAAGAATTAAAAACCAAGCTGCAACATCCATAACAAGATTGGCCAGTTTAATATTCATATTTGAACAATATTTCATATGATTCATATATATTTATATCATATAATTGTAAATATATATAATAACTCTTGGTTTAAGATATTTAAAATATATTGCGAACTAGTAATCAATGTATAGGTGTTGGAGGAGTGAAAAGTTAAAATATGACCACACTTGTTCATCTATATAAATTAGCATGCAAAAAAGAAAATTATAACATTTTTAATTTGTCAGTATTTTATATCTAATTATATAAAGATTTATGTTTCCAAAGATATTCGTGGAACAATCAAACCTGAAAACATTACTATATTAATTCATGTCAGATTCTCAAACAATCACTTGAATAAACTTGCAAATAAATAATGCTTCTTTTTTATATCAAAATCTATTTGTCAGATAAAAAATGACAATAGATTTGCTTTGCTATAAGAAAGAAGTATTACTTTCGAGATCATTTAAATGATTCTTTGGAAATCCGGCTTTGAATTATTCCAGCAATGTTAACAGACTTGGTTGTTTCACAAATAAGTTTTATTATCAACATATTTGATAAACTGTGACAGTTACAGGTTTGTAAAAATTGTTAGAATCTGTGTGAAGATGGTTTTTTAAATATTACATTTTGTTTAGGGGAGGTGGTAGTGGCAAAATAACATTCATCTTCAGGTTGCATGTACTCTTGTGGCAACCTGAGTCTATACAGTAACTTTATGATTACATCCTGGAAATATATTTTCTTTATTTAAAAAATATTTCATATACTGGAAAATCAGATAAGTTGGTGAAATATTTTGGAAACTGAGTTGTCTCATTTATTTCATTTTAGGATAAATATTATGACAAGTATTTTCTATGGTTGAAATTACCAATTCTTTAGATGATTTTAGGAAAATCATGTGCTTACATGATTTTTTTTTTTATTGATTTGTGTTTAAGAGATTGTTAAATATGGAAATAATGACAATCAACCACATTAGTCATACATAAATCATTCTACTTCTATTATTGCATGTTAACAGCATAAGAGTTCATTAAAGTTTATAATTTACTGATAAATCGATATACTAGACTAAGGTTGCATTAAAAAGATGTTAAACTACTCTTTTTAATTATTCTGCATGTCTTTTGAGAAAGTTCATAACATTTTCATAATGATATTGCATTCTCAATTATTGAATTTGTTTAGTTAGTTTATAAATTAATACATATATTCATAGCTTCCAAAATTGTGTTTCAAGTTATAGAAAATTTTTTGAAAATTGTCAGTTTGTTTAAATGTTTTATCTGAAAAAAACAATAAAATAACATTTATAATATTAATAGATAAATCAATAATTTTTTTTTTTCAAAACTGGCCAATTAATTCCAATATTATCTTCCACATATTCACTTTCTTTACAGATTTTGTTTTATTACATGAACTATAATTTTTCCATATCCATATATATAACAGTTTGATCATATTCTATGATTATTTTCAAGATCTATTCCAAGCAATTTATGTAACTGCTGCACAATAATTTTCTATTTTTCTTTTAATAAGTCTCTTTGTTTGGAAATATCTTCTGAAATCTAGATTTTATTTATGAGATTGTTTTGTAGTCTGATCAGTGCTTAATGTCACAGGATCTCCAGAGCAACTAAGACATTTGATTACTTTCTTCACTGCCTTTAATAAAAAGATAAAAATATAAATGATATGGTATTTTATATAGAACCCCCCTCCCTTAAATCTGTTTTCCCATATGTAAATTTATTGTAAAAATACTAGGAAACATTAATTAATTTCTTCAAACAACAAATGATAGAATAAAAAAATTGATAGATATTTAAACATTATTAAAAAATTAATATACAATTATAACATTAAAAATTAACTACAAAATAATAAAATACTGTATACATCTACAGTATATTATTTAATGAAATTAAAATAAATGTACACATATGTATATAAATACAGTACACTTTTCATGATATACAACAATTACAACCTAGAAATAAGAAAGTGTAACCATATTAAATTGTTTTCAATTTTAGTCACTTTAAACTGTGAAATTTTTATGACAAATAAAACATTAAAATAATATGAATATAATTTGATACATTGGCATACTTATAATCTATATTAGCTTATATGATTTTACAAAAGATGGCAAAAAAAAAAAAAAAAGCTTTATATGTATACATATACAGTAGGCCAAAAGTAATGGAGTATTATTTATATCATTCTTTGGTTGCTGTTGCAGATTCTTATAACTTACATTCTGAGATTTCCTGTTAAGTCTTTCGTTTATAATTTTACCTGCAACAAAAATAATTGCTATTCAAAAACATTAAATTTTTAAACTCTTTTGTGACATGAATCATTCCATGTATTAAAAATTGGAAAGATTAGAAATTGAGTTGATTTTCATTTCTGTTAAATTTATTTCAATTTCTCACTCATAGTTTATTCTTTTTTAATCCATTTTATATGTTATCTTTTTCTAATCTCGTTTAAAATTTCAATTGCCTATCTATGATATCTCTTCTAGCAACATATTCAGTTTAATTCATTTTAGATATTTAATTTTTTAATGATGTTAGTGATTCCAATTTATTCTCTTATCAAAATATTTTGTTTTCAATATCTTCTTGTTAATCTTAACACATAATTTTATACTTTGATATGTAGATTGCATTGCTCTTTCATCAAGCGTCTAACTCTTTTTAGTATTTCTCTTTAGACCTTCCTTTTATTTGCATTTGATAACATTTTTTGCAGTTCTGAAGCATTATTTACAAAGCAACCACATAATCAAAATGAACTTGTTCTAAAACATAATCCTCCTCTTAATCTTCACTAATAATCATTGCTTAAGACTAAAGTGTATTAATATGTAATATTATTGCCCTAAAACTTCCTATCCTTGATAATATTCTATCACTTCCACTCATTATACTACAGATTCACAAAGTGTAGATCACAACTTTCTCGTGGATCACAAACTGATTTTGGGTGGATCTAATTAAATATTAAAATATGAGAATAGTTTACATGTTCATTAAGAGAGCTTTTATTTGAAAATCATTAGTTGAACAATTCAAAGTGGATTAAGTTAAATATTACAAGAATTATTTCTATCTAGTTCTCTTATTTATATCAAATCAATTTTGAATTACTCAACAGAAATACTAAAAAATGTAGGTATATAGACCAAAAGACTCAAATAAAATGTAATTGTATTTTTTTAATTTAATAATTAGTGTGTTATAAATATTTCTCTCATTATTATTATTTTATATATCATAATAATGGAGAAGTAGTTGATAAAGAATTCAATAAAAACACAAATCACTAAAAAGGTAACCTGAAAGGATTTGCTAACAGACAAAATGGACAATTAAAAAAAAATTGATAAAAATCCTTTGCAAATTTTTAGTTATCAAAGTTAAGAAAAATAGTAAAAAAAAGATTCTCTATTAAAATCCAGATTTGAAATAATAATATAAGGGGTTCACATTCTTTCTTAATTCAAATTGTTCTTCTGCCATAAATGTCTAATATTTTATAAATATCTATTTATTATTTTTAATATTTTCAACTGCATTTGAGATTAAACTTTTCTAAAATGCCCATACTTTTTTGAATTAGGATGGTCATTTTTTTTACCACCAAAGTTTTTAGAAATTCTACTGAAATTTTATCAATTTCTCATGTTTTGTTTAACTTTGTCTCAGCTATATATTACTTATTATAAACATATTCTTCATCATATCTAGTTACCTTTTTAAATTAATATAATTGGAGGTTTATTACCGCTATCATACAAATTATTTATATAATTTTTAACAATTTTTCATATAGGAAATCCTCTCTGTAGAATAGCTTGCATTTTTTTGCTTCATTACCATGATAATTTTTCTCAACCCAAAATATTTTTTTCTACCGCAAACTAAATTAATCTATCATCATATTCTAATTCTTATATCTCATTACAGTTCTCATCTAACCATACTTGACTAGTCTTATCTGTTACACATCTCAATTTATCTTTAGTATTTATATTTTTTCATCTTTTCTCTCTGCCAAATCACCTCTTTGATAATCCAAAACTTATTTGTTCCTTCATATTTCATATATTCTATTGTTTACTACTTAAATTTTTTCTTAAATATTTGCAATCTTTTGTTTCAATTTATATTACAAATTATGTTACTGTTATTTATACCAATTTTTGTGTTCCTTTTTAATTTGTTAGCAGATCTTTTTTGATTTAGAATTTATATTCATAAAATATAATTTCAATTCAAAACTATTAAATTGTGGTCTGAAAGTATGTGAAGTCCAAGAAAAGTGCATGGTTATATATATAGTTTACCTTGGTAAATATAAAGAAGATGAAAAATTGTCAACAAATTATTTAAACCTTTTATTATTGTTGTTTTCTAATAACTTACATATACATATATTTTTTAATATACATAAAAACTTTACAAAATATATTGGTTAATAAATAAATATTAGTTTATAAGTAAATGTACATTCGAAAAAAGAAACAAATAAACAAAAAAAAAAATGTTTATGGTACAGACAGATCTTGGTCAATATAATTTCGCAAATATTCTTCATATTACTATCTAAACCAGAAAGTTAGTAATAAGGATTCCTCTAAAAAATTTACTACACATACTTTATTCATCAGTAGCATTTGGGTGCCTGTTTAAAAAAACAAAAAAAAACAAAACATAAAAATATAAAAATTGCAGCACACAAATAAAGTTAAAATTAAAAAAAATAAATAAATAAATAAAAATTATATCTCAATAAATTTTTAGAATTGTAAAATTTGTATATTGTAAACCAGATAATATTATTGTAAATGGATAAACAAAAATAACAATTAAATAGTAACTATTTCAGTAGTAACATTTTTTGAAATTTTTTCTGAAATCTAAATCATTTATATAAACATTTCCTCCCTTTTAAAAAAATACTATTAAGTCCATACTATTTTTCAATCTTTGCAGATCAATTTTACAATTAAAGAAAAATAACTACTAGCCAATAATTTTCACAACAGAAACATATATTTTGATATTAATTACTGATTTATTTAATTTTCTAGCTAAAATTTGTATATATATCAATTTAACATATAATTTCTTTTTATTATTTTTGCCAACTATTTTACCATAATTATTATTATTTTGTCCACTTACATGATTTTTCAAAAATGTTTTAGCAACAAGTTAAATTGTACTACTTAAATGTGAACAGAAAAATTTCTTAAATATCTTATGGAGGAATAATTTAGATTTGAAAAAATAGGATTTGAAATTTAAAAATGAAATTGTTTGAATTATTATTAAAAGAAATACTTAGAAAAAGAAAAGAAGATTAATATTTGTTTCCAGTCATTTTGAAAAGACATTTTATAGAATAAATAAAGTTATTACAATAAACATTTTGAAAAAAAAAAAAAACCCCACTATAAGGAAGAATGATATTTATGACTATAGATCAAAAAATATTTATTACTTAATGATTGGCTATTTGTATATTTCAGGATTTTAAGATGGCAGCAATTTATAAATATGTTACACATATGTGAATATATTTGCATTAAATATAATTTATTCTATTTATTTTCTAAATATTTAATTTTATGAATTCAAACTATTATTAAAATCCTAAATTTGTAATTGCCAGCCAGAAAAAATTCTAAACTGTTATGCAAATAATATTGTTCTTATATATCTAGTATTAACTTACTATTAAAATATTGTAATACGTAAAACAATTATTTTTTTTTTTTTTCAGCTAATAGGTTTAATTCAGCTTTAATATATACTTAAATAAAAATAATCTAGTGGTATTCACTTTATTAACATCACATTACCAAGTTCAATAGTAAATTAATTACTTCTTTTCAGCAACCTAAAACAAAGTTTCTGAAACTGGAAAATCGATGAAAAGGAAGAAGTTTTCTTGATTTATCATTCCAAGAGTCAATGTAAACCTACACAATTCTAAGATGGAAAAAAAACCAAACAAAATATTATTTGAATCGTTACAGCACTTCTCTACCTTGAATGGATCAAATACATTTACCACTAAAACTTAAAATAGCAGTGGAATTCACACAAACACTATGCTATTCATTGTATGGGATCTATATAAGTTGTACTTTTTTGTTTTAATTATTAAAACTAAGATAAGAAATAAATGATGTTCAGTCTATTGAATGATTATTGAAGAATTTTTTCTTAATGCTAATGAGATAGTCAATGTCAATTGATTCGATCGATCATCTTTATCAAAAGAGCACTTGTCACAATACTATTCTAAATTACACAAGAATCATGACAAAAAATACTATAAAGCATTTAATTATATTTTCTAAAATAATGAAACATTGCAATATGATATAGGCAAAGTAGTTTGACTAACATAATGACAGATGATTTCAAGCATCCTATATGCTATTTCCAACATCTGGTAAATAGTGTTAAACATGGAAAAGAATTGATAAAATTCCATGTCATATAACTGAGAATCAGATCACAATTACCATAATTCTGAGAAGTAAAGATCCACTTTGTATCCAATTTCAATCTTTAATATATATTCTACTTCAAAAATGTGCATTAAATCACAACAATCAAAATTGATGAAAATAAGTAAGAAGTAATTTAGATATTGAATAAAACAAAATAAATTCAGTCAATTGTGTGTTTCCTTCCTTGCAACTTTAATTTTTAACAAGATTTTATTAAATATAACAATCTGTAGATAAGGTATACAATAATGCTGATGATCTCTATGAGGTTGGGGCATTCCAATTGTAACTCACCATTAATGAATTTTGATAGTACTAAAGTTTTGTAGCTTTCTGACTTTGAATCAATGTTTGATGCAATTTTAAACGCTAAATTTCTTTCATGACCAAGGGAGACTAAATGAGTAACAGCATATGATCACCATTTCTTATGCTTCCTCAAGCTGTTAAAACAGGCAAAACTCTCCATACAGTAGTGCCATTCAGTGCAAGCCTTGGATTGAAAATATTAGGTTTTCAATTTTAGACTCAGGGTTTTGTAGTTAAGTAGAGATAAAAGGTGGCTGATGGAGGATTGTACTAGATCCTAAGATCTAGGTGCAGTGCTCTTAGATTCAAGGCTTCTCACTGGTGAAAGCCACAAGCTAGAAACTAGTGTGGGGATATTGAATGAATAGGCACTAAATAGGGATTTTATGCACAAATCTTGCATCCATTGATTACTCTGGCTTGCACTGAGTGGCACTATTGTATGGAGAGTTTTGTCTGTTTTCTGAGCAACAGCATTGCATTTATAATTGAAATTAAGCATCATCTATGCTCAGAATATAAGTTATATTGAATATACTTGTTCTAATTGTAGGATTTATATACATCTGTTCTCAAAACAAAATAAACCAATAATAAATTTATTGCTCATCATAAATATTTTTCATTTGTAACAAATTTAAGTGCATTAATAAAAATTTACATTAAAAATAAAAGATATAGATATAGTGGCAATGTTATTTATTTAGAAGAAATAAATGAATATTGATTAAAAAACAATGAAATTAATATTGGAGTAGAAAAAGTTTCAAAGATTTGCTGTCATGATAATAATTAGAATAGGAAGGTGACTCGATGAAATAATATAACCAACCTAGAATAAAAATAAATACGGTGAAGTTATAAGAATAGATGTGTTAAAGACTCATAACTCAGATTAATATTTTTAAATACTATATTTAGAAAATTAGTTAAGGAGTTACAATTTTAAAAAAATTATTTTGTAAAATAAGATTAATATCTTAAAAAAAAAAATACATTAGTTTATTTATATAAATAAGCATTTATTTTTATAGCATCTGTATATAATTGTAATTACATTCATATTGGCCTTTCAAGCCAATTGTGCAAACGCTTTGCAAGTGTTAAATAATAAATGAATACCCTCTGACCAATACAAGATATAGAATTTATGCAGGAATAAAAAGAATCCTCTTATTCCTATGACTCAAATATTGATATATGAGCAAATCGGCTTGAAAGGCTGATATGAATGTAATTATAACTATAAAAATAAATGCTTATTTATATATATGATTAAGTTTCAGTTGGAATGACGTTTAGTAAATTCTAAAAAATTTCATCGGCGTCATTCATTCAGACATTGTATATAGTAATTTAAAGTGACCGTTCTATCGTCACGCCTTCTGTTCCAGTATTTCAGATTTGCTCATATATGAATATTTGAGTCGTAGGAATAAGAGGATTCTTTTTATTCCTGCATAAATTCTATATCTTGTATTGGTCAGAGGGTATTCATTTATTATTTAACACTCGCAAAGTGTTTGCACAATTGGCTTGAAAGGCCGATATGAATGTAATTAGTTTATTGGAAATTCAATATAAAATATAATATGAAACTTAAATTTTTGGGAAAAAAAAATCAAAATAGTTAAGAATATAAGTTGTTAGTAATAGGAATATGACTATTTCCATCATCTAGTAATAATTGTTAATTTTTTTTTTTTAGAAAAAGGCAAATTTTATTTAAACTTTCCAAATACATTGAACTACTATTAGTACATAGGTTAGTATATAACACAATGTATTCTCCTTTCTTCTTCAGATATTGCTGGTTTAACCAATAATAATACTAGCATAAAAATCAAACTAGTAACCTTTAGACTTGTGAATACTGAATGTAAGATAACACTCTTAACTTATTCTGTTAAATACAACAATCAATAGAAATTTAATATATTTTTCTATGAAGGACCTTTTGATTTCTTCATTTTTTCTTGAGGACAAGATTGTCGCAGATCAATAGTCATGTGATATATTGTAATTTGAAAATATTTGACTGTCAAAAGTAACATTTATAAAGTGCAACACTAATTGGGTAAAAACATAGTTAAGTGTCATGCATTCTGTTATCATAATAGTAGCATTAGGAAGTGAGTTATCTTACAATGTTATTTGCCATTATCATGTGAGCAGCTTCTTTAAATTTAACTTGTTTTTTTTCTTCCTATATTCAATATTCTTGTCTTTTCTCAATTGAAGGTGCTCATTGATACATGTATAGTCTGCTGCTTTAGATACATCTGTTTTTTTCCTCTCTAATCATTACTTTGCATACTTTTAAAATCGTTTTTCAATGGGAAAACTGGTATCACCAATATATCTTTCTATATTTATACTATTTCATGGATGCAATTTCTGTTTTAAGAATTTCAAGTTTAGGCTTTGTAAAAGTTAAGATTTCTCACAAGGTGCTGATTGCTATTCCTGGTACAGATGGATATACCACAGTACCTATACTTGTTTTTCTTTTTTGATATTTTTTTTTGTTGTCTATTTACAATTTTCTTAATGATGGTTGATAAAAAAACATATGTAGTATTTTTTTTTCCCAAGTCATTACCTTCTGAACAAACATCATTGTGTCTACTCCAAATAGTATGAATTTCACTTTTTATGTTTCTATTATGACTGAATATATATGTTAAATAATGCATTGTTTGTGAGGGTTTTCTGTAAATTGAACTTTTGATTTTACCACAAGAGAGTTCTTATCACAAGAATATCTAAGAATCCCAAATTTTGTTTTTGTTCTAATTTTATTGTAAATTTTTTTGAAGGAGATATATCATTGATGTATATCAAGAATGACTATAATAGTGCTTTACCTTGTTGCCATAAAGCAAATCAATATACTTACAGCAATATTAGAAAATTAATTTTAACACAGAAAATTATTTAAATTTATTTAAATTGAAATTTATATAGTTATTGGATTAAAAATGTTTTGCTACACTATTCAGTTGATCTGAAGACCATAATTAAACTTTTTTTTTTTAAAAAAAAAAAATACTACAAAATATCTATGATAAATAATTTAAGAAAGAGCATAGAAATTCCAATAATCAAGAATGTGTAGACTTATCCATTAATAATAGGATTCAATAACTGAAACACAGGCTTATTATATATACACCTGTGTTTATTTATGTAATATATAGGGTATATGAGCACAGACTTTCACACAACCCACCACTCTCCAGTCTATCTAATAACACCAATACACTCAAGCACATATATGCCGAAAAGATAAATAATCACCAATATACATATTTCATGCTAAACCAGCAATCATCAGTTGGTCCAGATTATCATCACCCACACATATATACCATAAGTGCTCAGATATATATTAAGATAGACAATCTTCATACTTTAATGGACAGGCTCCAATCTACTACACACTCCAACTTTTCAACTGTCCATCCAATTGAAAATCTGTACGATGAAATGCTCGAAGGCCACCCTGATGCTGAGATTCTTGCCACACCCATGTTGACCTAAGGTCAATCTGAACCCCACGTGTACAGGACATAATCCATTAAATACATATGCAAGGATGGGCAGACATCATGAGGGTAATAACTGCTGTTAAATTCAAAGATCCATAACTAAATCAAAATTATTTTTACTGAAATGATAATTAATATTTAAGTTACGCTGATAAAAATTAATTATATAATTTTATAAATTTTCACAACAGAATTATTTACTTCAAATAATTATGTCAGAAAATGGAGGATTTTTTTTTCCAGCAAAATTATTTTTTTAATGAGTTTTTGGTTGAGCATTTCTTTTTTTTAATGTATTTTGTGATGCATTCAAAATTTTCAGCATATATCAAGATTAGATTATAGCATGTCAGCCTATCTTGCAGAATAATTAAATACTTAGCAGTATAATTTTTCTCCTGCATCATTGTTCATTCTGATAATTTTCATATTATAATTTTAAAATCCCAAAACCATAATCCTGAATAAAAACAATCTACAATAGTTGAATTTAAATGAAATTTTTTTATTGTTTTATTCTAGTATAATTTCAATTTTTTTAAAAGTGGGTCAATTGCTTAGATGATTAAGTGATGTTTGAGTATAAAAATGACAGACAGAATACAAAAGTTTCATTTTACTAGACAGGCTGACACTGCTTTTTTAATATCTTTTCATAAGAGGATTAATCCAGAAACTTTAATTATTGAGTAAATTACTTTTACTACAAGTTAAGATTTCTGCTCACAGCACCATATAACCAACATTTTTTAATTTTCATAAAATGAACTGACACAACTAATAATTAACAAATAAACATGTATTTGATTTAATAAGTTTCATTTGATTAACATATCTGCCAAACATTCTCATAATCCTTTGTGTAAATCCAAATGAGACCTGGAATTTTTTTCATTTTTCTAACAAGCTTAATAGTTTTCTTTAAAGTTGTCAGCCAATAAGCAATGCAGTTAACTATTTATTTATTGGTCATTAAATGGATAACTAATTATTCTTAACCTGATCAGAAAATAACATATATATTGAACTGTATTAAAATATGTATAGTTCATGAGTGTTTTGGCATTTGTAATATTTAAAAAAAGCTAGAAAAAATGTAAAAATTAAAGATTGTTCAAAAGCCTCAATTTGATTATCTTTTTTTTTTGGTTAGTATGATTTATTCGTGGAAACATATAATGAAAGTGTTTTATTTTGTATTTATCTATTTAATTTAATTAAAGTTAAAATTGGAAAGAATATAAGAGCATACAGATTGTTTATCCAGATAATTAAAAGAAAGACATGCTAATTAAAAATGGCAGGAATATTTATAAAAAAAAAGACTTTGTAACTAAAAACTAATAAAGAATGTATAAGATTATCAACTTGTATTTTTAATAAAACAAAAGATAAAGGTCTATGTGCAGAAGTCTAAAAACTGATCTAAGGTTATAAAAAGGGCAGAAAAACTTTAAGCCAGGTCTTATCTTGTCTGGTGCTGGCAGTTTCCGTGGGTCCGGGATGCAGAGAGCATTCTGTACTACTCTATGCTGAATTAAGTTGTCATGCGGGAAATGGAACCGAAGCATTTGTGAACACCTTCTTTTGTCTTAGAGGTCACTCCAAAAATCCTTTGAGTCTAGCTATAAAGTAAACCAGGAATGTAAAAATATCAATAAAGTAAATTCACAATGAACTCTTTCATCCCAAGAATACCATGCATGGAATAATATACTATCTACATAGATCCGCATATCTTACTGATAAGTTATTGTTCATACCCTGATTTATGACTAAATTAAATGTTTGCACCTAACTTTAACTATGAAGCTATAATACCAAAATAGACATTCATTGTTTATTATTCAAGGAACTTTCTAGAAGAAACTTAAGAAATTTATAACAAGAATTTTTAATTATTGGATTAATATTATTATCTGGATTAGCATATGTATGTTCTTTCCAGTTTATTAATAATTTATCATTTAAATATTTTAATTTATATTAATATTAATATTTACTTTTAATATTAACTTTTCATTGTACTTTCTTAATGTTAGTTTATTAGATTTATTGTTAGCTAATCGCATGAGAAATATATGAACTACCTTTGCCAATATGCTTATTTAGTTAAGCCCTTAAAAAAATTCATATAAAATAACAAGAAATCACATGGCACCCTTTAAATAAATGAAAAACTAATTCTGCAATCAATCCACATCACAGTCTAATATTAGGTCAGTAATTGGGAAATATAACTATGTTCCTGAAATATTCGAACTTATAAAAGAACTGAATATTCTTTTTCTATAGTTTGATTAACTTGCACTTTGTAGTGTGTAAAATGAAGATATAAAGCCAACTAAAATCCACCCATGAACATTACAATATATAAATCATCACCATTGCTGCATTTGATTAGTCTGGTGATCACATTCCTCTTTCATTATTTCTTTGTAAAAGAATTATGAAGAAGTCTTTTCAATGCAGTTAAAAACTGTTTATTATTTCATTTTACCATTATTAATTTTCTTTATTTTTTCCATCCAAAATTTGCCACTTTTATATGTAAATAAATAATATACCATGATTCTAAATTTATCTATGAGCTAAATTTAAATATAATTAAAAGTTTAAAATAAGTTTCTATACATTGTAGATATGCATACACTTAAGAAAGAGACACTTTACAGTAACAAGTAACATCTGCTTATACTTAAATTTATGTTTATTATTTAATATTCAATTTATTATAAAGTTTATTATTTCTCTTATAAATTACATGTATAAATCTTACATGCTATAGTTATGATGATAGAGAAGAGATGAATCCATTATGCAGAATTCCTAAGTAAGATAAGAACAGATAGAAAGATATCAGCAAAGTTAAAAGTTAATAAAGCATTAATAAAGTAATTACTAATAATTCAGAAAATTAGAAATATTAATAATACTAAAAGTAAAAGTGCATTAAATAATTTAGTTAGAAGTTAGAGAGGTGGACATTTTTTAAAATTAAAAAACGCAGCAAAATTTTAAAAATATATCTCTCCGTTATTTAAATACTTACCATTTGGCTGAATATATACCTAAATTGTAAAATACTATGTTATTTTATAGTTAATTCTTTATACCGAGATGATTTAATCTCATTGCTACTCTGTTAAGTAAATGTAACATATTATTTAAACACTTATGTTTATTAACAATTAATTGAAGATCAGTAATATATGTATCAAATTATGTAAAAATTTGTGTATTTTTGTAGATTTGTATATATATTATATTTATGTAATATTACTTTTGGAAAAAAAAAAATATAAATGTTTACTTTTTTTGCCTGTAAATGTTCAGCTAAATTTTAATTGTACAAAGTTGATTAAAATTAAAATAATTTATGTAAACAAGTAATTAGCTGAAAAAGTTGGTTAAACTTAAAACAAATTCAGTATACAGGAAATTAAATCTGAAAAGGATTAAATAAGAGAATAAACAAGTTACATTCTGATATCTACAACATCACATGACCTCCTGTATATTTCCAAGAGCAGTTATCTTTACTATGTAACATTATAATATTTGCTGTACACTAATTACTCAAACTTACAGTAGATGGCTCTAGAGAAAAATGAAGCTGCTCTTAACTTTGGCTGTCTTGCTGTGCTGATGTGACTATTCTGATCTGCAGGTTTTAAAGTTTATATTTTTCTGTTGCAAATAATCTTCTGAGATCATTGCTACAAAGACTGTTTGCTTATTGTGTGAAAGTGGAGAGAAAATTGTGATCAAGAGAGTTAGATTTAATTGGGTTTGGAAAGACTGGGAGTTGTTAACGTTTAGAAAGTATTTTGCTTCGCTATTTTAAATATAGAAGTAAAAAAAAAAATTCATTTTGTTGAGTGTGTGTTAATGTAAGGAGATTTTATAATTAAAATATATGTAAGATTAGTTGTTGTTTTTTTTTAGTAAGTTTGCTATTAAAGAATTTTTTAATTTAAGAAAGGAAGTGATTGAGAAAAAAGATAACATTTTGAGGTCTAAGGTTGGGAAATCGCTATTGAAAGAAAGTGAAGTTTTTTTCCTTTTGTGTAAAGGGTTTGAAGAGTAGGAGAGGAAGCATAAAGTTAAATATAGATTAGGTAACTTGAAGAAATAAGGAATATGATAGCAATTATATCTCACAATGCATATATAATGATCAGAAAGAAATTAGGTGTGCTGTGGTAGAGTGTACCATATGTGATGAGGTTTATCACTTGAAATGATTAAATAAGACTAGGAAGGATGTAACAGGTTTATGGTTATGTAGACAGTGTGTAAATGTGATAAAAAATGTGAAAAAGTGGTTTCTAAGTGTAGATAATTTAAAAAGAAAATCAGGAGAAATGGAGCAAAATGTAATTGAGGAAGACAGAATAGAGCATGGTTTTAGTTGAGTGTCAAGAGATATGGATGGAAAAATTAGTAATGCAATGTAGATGATTAGCCAAAGAA
Source organism: Epiperipatus broadwayi (assembly GCA_028023455.1). Lineage (NCBI taxonomy): Eukaryota > Metazoa > Onychophora > Udeonychophora > Euonychophora > Peripatidae > Epiperipatus > Epiperipatus broadwayi. The sequence goes on from JAQFVV010000635.1 coordinate 126,912, forward strand.
TAAGTAAGACAGAGGAAGAGATAAAGGATGTAGAAGCAAAATTAAAATCGTTAGAGACTAAGTGTGAACAGATAAAGGAATTATTGAGTAGGAATGATAAACAAAAAGTAGATAAGGAAGTCCAAAAAATGGTGGAGAATGTTACAGATGAAGTAGGAAAAGCAGACTATGTGCCAGTATTGATAGAAGATTCACTAATTAGAAAATACTGAGTTATAATTGTAAGAAAAAATAGAAACAGGTATGTAAGAGTATGTTTGCTTGGAGCTAGAATTACAGATGTTACAGATAAGATAATGAAGCAAAGGAGTAGAGATGTATATGCTATGTTAGGTACTAATAATTTGTTAGAGCCATCAGGGAGTAATGGATAAGTATATAGAATTGATTACGAATTTGAGTAAGATTAATAAAAGAGTAGGAATAGTTGGATTATTACCAAGATTTGATAAGAGGTATATGTTAGATAGAGCATGTTCTATAAGTGAGAAATTAAAAAAAATGTGTGAGAGAAATGATGTTATGTTTGTGGATGTGTGGGATATTTTTATTAGAAAGAGGGAGATATAGTAAAGATGGATTGCATTTAGAAAAACAAGGAAGTGAAGTTTTAGGGCATTTGATTTACAAAGAATATAGTTTGAGAAACTTGTAAAGGGGGGTAGGGGTTTTAAGTGGTAGTGTTAATAGAAAAAAAAAGAATGGATGAGATGTAAGAAATAATCAAAGGGTAGTTGATTTAAATATAAATGTAGATGTGGAGAGGGAATGGGTCTGTAAAATTAATGGTAAGCAAGTTATTTATAAATATAATGGAGAAGAAAGAATCAAAAGAATTTATAAAAGAGTAGTTAGGAAAAAAGAAATTGTTAAAATTGGATATTTGAATATGCAAGGTGGAAGGAGATAGAAAAGTGGCTGAAATTAAACAAAGCAGTTAAAAATGAAGAGCTTGAGGTACTAGCAGTAGTGAAAACACATCTAAGTGAAGAAGAACTTATTCTGGAAGACTTGGTATGGCAGGGTATAAATAGATACAAAAAGAAAAAAGAGTGATAGTATAGGAATTATATCAAAAAAAATATTTAAATACTGTTAAATGTCAAGAACATTTGTGGTTTGATTTAAGATTAGGAAGACAAGAGTGGATGGTAGCTGTAGTGTATATAAACACCGGAGATAGACAAACTATAATGGAGTGGAACAGTAGTATAAATGAATGACTAGTTAAGGATATATAAAGTTTTAAAGAAAAGGAAAGAGAATAATGGTTACAGGGGATATAAATGGGCATATTGAAGAAATTGATGATGTAGATAACAAGAATGGACTGCTTTTGAAGAATTTTTGTCAGAGAATGAATTTGAGTATTGAAAATTTATCAAATATTTATGAGGGACAATACACATAGTCTAGAAATAATATACTTCACACAATAGATTATGTATTACTAGAGAAAGAGAGAATGAATAAAGTACGGAAAATTAATTTCATAATGAAGAGAGAGTATGTAATAGTGATCATAATTTCTTTATAATAGAAATGGTTAGTAATGTGATGGAAAATAGTAATAAAAGTAGAAAAGACAGTGAAAGATGTGGATGGAGAATGAATGATAAGAATAAATTAGAAGAATATAAAATAAAAATTGAAGAAACCATGGAAGAGTTGGTTGGGAATAAATATAAGGATTGGTGTGGTGAAGTAGAAAAAGTGGCAAATACGATTTTAGATGAGAATATTCAGAAGAATAAAAGTAATAGGAAAGTGAGAGTTAGTAAAAGTGTAAAAGAGAGGGAAAAAACATGCAGAAAATATGTGGGCTATCAAGAACAAAGAAAGTGAAAAAGATGTTAATATTAAATGGGATATTTTTAAAAAAGTAGTTGGCTAAAACAGATAACTTTAGAGAAAGAATAAAATTGAATAGCCAATTGTTGGAGGGTGAAGAATAGAATAATTAAAAAAAAAATTGTTTAAATAACTATCTGATGCATACAAAAGTTTATCCAATTGAGAAAGGTACTGCTGAACCAAAAGAAGATTTTTGTTCCCAATTTCAAAATACCTATTAGAAAATACTGAAGAAGCAAGCAGATGGAAAATTGTAAGTATTATTACAACATTCTTAAAAGTTACAATAGAATTCTTACTATTTTCATTGCTTTCAATAAATGAAACAGATAGACATATCCATTTTAGGGTATTTCTCTCTCCATCTTCATATAGATAAATAATCCTCAAGTAATGTCAAAGAGCTCTAAAGGAGTTATCTATTTGAAGATGAACATGCTATATAAATAATTACAGAAAGAAACTTTGCAGAAATTAAATCTACTTCCTGTAAATCATCCAAGAATTCAAGTAAACAAATGACAAGGAAAATTTCACAATTGGGGAATCCAATAAACTATTCCATAGCAAGTGACAAAATTCAAGAATTAAGTATGTATACTTAAAAGAGATATTAATATATAACATTGATATATCAAAAACTTTTAGGCAAATATAGAACAACTTTTTATATATGGATATGTAGTTATTTATTTTTAAATAATTTACAGTCAAAAAAATATAATTTCTTGTTAGTATTATTTCATTTTTATCTACATATATATTTGTAATTTGTATAAAATAGCTAGTCCATCTGTGTTCTAACAAGCCTATTAGAGTTACTTTTGTAAATGAGATAATTAAGAGTAAATTTTTATTTTAAGAAAAGAAGAAATAATATGTGTAAAAATCCAAATTGAATAAATTTTCTTACATTTATTTAAAACATGCTTTATTAATTGTATAAATTATTATACTATATTATTATATTATCTGATGTCTGTTAAATTTTTTTTCTCTCCAAGATATTCTTTCTTTTTATATACAATATACAAAAGTGTGATTATTAAGAATCCATGTTCCACGCTCTAGAATTGAAAAGTTCTTGAGGAAAAATTTAAATGGATACAGTGATGTCAGAGATGTTGAATCTCAATATATAACAAATCGTCTAGAAATCTAGATTGTGACGATCTTTTAGGAAGAATAACATCATCTTTAAAATAAATAAAACTGCTTTCATTCAGGTTATTAAAAGAGTCTTCTGAAATTTCATTATATAATTAGGGGACCCAATTCTGGAATTTTGATAATTAGATCCTGAAAATTTTTAAATTCCTTTAATTTGATTAATTTTCAAAAAAGCCCTTTTCCTAAATTTGAGTGCGATAATATGAGATTTAATCATCATCATTCTTATTAATATATCAATTTCATTATTTTATATTTTAATTAAATAATTGGCTCACCAATAAATAACCATATTTGCAGACAAATTAATGTTGGCTCTTTTTTTAAAATTTAAAACATTTCTTTCTAATTCTAGTTCTGTTACAAAACAGTGTGTATAAAAATGATAACTCAACTGTGGATCAGGGCAGGAAAAAAACTCCTAAGTTCCAATATACATTTAAATAACACATACATATAATATTACAATTAAAATAATGAAAATGCATAATAAGAAATAAATAAAACAGTAAAACATTAACACAATAATAATTTTAGAAAAATATTGCAATAAGTACTAAAAATATTATATAATTAAATATTAAATTAATAATAATAAAATAAAAAAAAGCAATTAAACAATAAAAACAAATAAGTAAAGAAATATCTATATTTACATAAAGTATGAGTTTTAAAAATGAATTGTAAATAAAATAAATAGTGTAGAGAAAGCTAAGTAAAATTTATTACATACCAAAAGTTAACAGATGGAGAAACTAATTACAAAGTGGAACAACTAATATATCAACAGAGCACAAGTAATATATATATAAGTAAAGAATCTGAAGATAGAATAATTGATATTAAATAAAAAGTATTATAAAGTTGGTTTTATAAATTTTTTCAAGCTAACTGATAACATTTTTTAAAAATAAAATTGTTAATTTATCCTCCATTTATTATAAATATAACACTTAAACCATCTGTAAGTAATTTAATTATTTCTAATTCAAAATATATAGATATTGAGATGTTTTCAAGGGTGCACTTAGTTTATGATGCAGTAATTAGTTTGATTATGCCATACTCAACTTTCAGTTTGAGCATGGAATGAAACTAAAAAATTTCCAAATGATCTCAGGATTTTTTCAGGTAATCATCTCAGCTAGTTAAACTTTGAGTATTTACAATTCTTAACTGAATCTAAATGTACTGATATTGACTTTTTTTTAAAACAAATCAGAGTTGAAGGATGATGTTAACAAAGCAATTTTCATATTCCAGGCTGAACTAAGAATGGTTATAATAAAAGATAACTAGCTTCTAATATTTAAAAACCTATTTTTAATACTATTTAATTGGCATCAAAACCATACAATTATCTCTAAGTAATTTTCAGCATTATGAACAGTATTTTTAATTGCATTGAGCTATCTAAATTGATTTGTTTTCTGCATTTACTCATTATGATTAAAAAATCAAATAAATTTGGGTGCCCAAAATGCACTATCATCTTCCTTTGGGTTTATTGTTCAAATAAATTTACCCCCCCCCCCCCAAAAAAAAAAAAAAAATTACTGAAATATGTTTAAAACTTCCTATTGTAAAATTAATTCATGTTTCTAAATATAATTATTTTCTTTAGGATAATAATTACCAACCATGAGATAGCTTGTACTAAGCAGTTTTTCTAAGATGCCACTTCATAACTGACTTTAAAATAATTACTTTTAAATATTAATTTTGAACCTATTAGAAGAAAATATGCATAAATAAAACTATGGACCTTTGTAATACTAAGAATAAAATCATCTTAGAATTAGAAAACTAAATATTTATTCACAAGAAAAACAAAACAAAACAATAGATCAGATAATGGAATATTTCAGTTATTTTGCAAGAGAATCACTGCATATTTCAGACTTTTACCTATTTTTTCTTTGACAAAGATATGGATTGTTTATAAATTTGTGCACTTTTTTATTTAGTTATTTATAATAAAATAAATAAATCACTTCAATAAATATCCCCATTGTTTCAATAGCACTTACTGCTTTGAACTTTCAATTTATTCCCATTTTAATAAGCTGGGAAGTATTTCAAAATGTGTATATTAGTAAACTAATTAAATATATGTAGTAATAAAATATAACGTTAATTGCTTAAGAATGACATGCAAATATTGTAATGATGAGAACTAATCTAGAAATCTTTAGTTTCTAAGTCTGATATGCATGAAGATTATATGTAGAAATCAATAACAAAGTGTGACTTTTTTAGAAATGGAAGCACACTACATAATCTTTTTTTATGTTTTTATATTACTTGAACAACAATTTTTATGTAATAGCTAATATACACATACATCTAGAAAAATCTGGAACTCTCTTATCTGTAAGTCAGAGTGTGATTAGTTTAAGTGTAGAGAATCCATTATCGACAATATTTTTATTTTCTAAATGCTTTTAACATTTTTAAGTTTTAACTATTAATTGCATTTTAGCATTGTTTGAACTTCTTATAATCAGCGAATAATGTGATGGTTAAACTCATTATTTGTCTTATATAAAAACAATTCAACTATTGGTAAAAAAATTAAAAGCCAACAGAAATTCCATACAAAAAATGAGTTTGAATAGTTCATCATTCTTTTTTTATATTCAGCAAAATAGTTTAGAGAATTTTTTTTTTTAGTTTGGTAAAATAGTTTATATTCACTAATGAATTTATTGTTCTTATTACATTATTGTATTGTGCAACTTGTTGAATCAATTTTGTAAGGCTGAATATGTACATATTTTAGTGAATTTTTAAAATTGAATTTTAGTTAAAGCTTATGAACTTTTTAGTGAATTCTTCTATGGAAGGATTCATTCCGTTCAACACATGAAGCCTTTGTCCCTGGTAGAGATGTTTATGATAATGAGGAACTGTTTAAATTGAACTGATATTATTATTTCATCAAAATTTTATGTCAAAAGTTTATTAAATAATTATAATTATTAAAAGAAATCAAAACTGATTCCAAACAATTAAAAAATATAAAAAAATATTTTTTTAAAATTGGTTTTAAATTGAATGATTATTAAATTTCATTTTAATTAAAAGTTTTATTTCCATTTACTGTAAACATAGCAATTTAAAGTATTTATAGGATGCTATTTTAATCATTTGTAATTTAAAAAATAAAATAATACAATACTAATTTATCAATTTCATACCAAAGATTTATATGATATAACAGATTTTTAAAGAATAAATAGAAAAAAACTCTCACACAGATACAATAAATTTTTGCTAAATATAAATATTGCTTATAAATAAAAGTGTATTTTCATAATATATATTCATATATGCTTAAAAGCAGGATAGTAAGTAGATGAATATATATTTGAAATTCTAAAAAAAATTTTTTTTCCATATGCATTGAATTTTCATAATTTGCTTAAGATTTTAAAATTAATAAAAAGATTCCAATATCTATTAGTTAAAAACTTTATTTATTGATATTTAATTCCATGTATATATTTTTCTAATTAGAAAGGATTTATAATATTAAAAAAACAAACAAACAAACAGTGTCATTACTAGAACTGTTAATGCAAGAGTAATATTGAGGAGTTCTTCATTATTATTCTTATAAAACAGAATAACATAAATATTGAGTAATAAAATATTTTAAATCTAGAATTTTATTTCATTAGAAATTTTCTATTGCAAGAAATCCTGATCAATATTATATATTGTAAAAAATTGTACACAACATTATAAATATTTCATTTAATATAGAACGACTTACTTCCACTTGGTTTGCAGTACATGAAGAATATCTGAATGAATGGCAGGACCAAAAAGTGGATTAAATTGAGCTAAATAGGCTACTAACCAACTGAAAAAAAAAAAAAAATGTTAATATTAGAGCCTGAAAAAACATTTTACCTTATACATTTATAATAATAATAACTAAATAATATTTTTTCAAATGGTAGTTTCGGATTTTATGAGCTATGACGTTTTACACTTAGCATGTTTTTTGCCGGTAAGATTTCATCGAAGATTAGATAAACGATGTCATGGCAACAAAGTCACTGGCAAGACTAATCCTTGGGAATACTGATTTTTTGATCGAGGTGTCTCGCGAGATTTAAAAAGTCGAGAGACCTATGGGAAATTTTGTCATTTCTCTGTCTTTTGCGTTTTTGATATCGACGTGAGCACAGTGATTTTTTAGATCATATTTTCATATCTAATATGGACATATTACTAAATAGAGTGAATTTTTAACTGTCGATTGGATAATATTATAATAATTTCCACAGTCGTTATTTGTAAGTAATTTTCATTTTGTTTCTTAATAATTAAATATAGTAGCTTTTAAGACATATATTGCCATTACAGGTTATTTTTTAATTTGTAAATTTCATAATTTTATGTACTACCTTTTCGGTTATTTTTTATTTTGCTTCTTTTGGGTTGTCTTCTTTCCATTTTTTTATTATAAATTATCCTTATTTTCATTAAAAAAAGACTACACTTTTAATTTCATAATTTTATGTAATATGATTTAATTAGGACGTTTTATGTCCGCCATTTTCACGGTATGGCAGATTCGCTCTATATCGGGAAAAGTATTTTTTATTGTCTCTAATTTTAAAATTACAAATTTTTGCTTTAAATCAATTTTTAAGTGAATGTCTTATATATATATTTGACAGTACCTATTTAACATTTTTTGGTCTTTTAGAGATTTTTTTTTTGTGCTAATTTTTGCAGTTTTGCTTTAAATCAATTTTTAAGTGAATGTCTTATATATATATTTGACAGTACCTATTTAACATTTTTTGGTCTTTTAGACAAATTATTTTTTTTTTTGTGCTAATTTTTGCAGTTTTGCTTTAAATCAATTTTTAAGTGAATGTCTTATATATATTTGACAGTACCTATTTACCATTTTTTGGTCTCTTAGACAAATTATTTTTTTTGTGTGCTAATTTTTTCAGTTTTGCTTTAAATCAATTTTTAAGTGAATGTCTTATATATATATGACAGTACCTATTTAACATTTCTTGGTCTTTTAGACATTTTTTTTTGTGTGCTAATTTTTGCAGTTTTGCTTTAAATCATTTTTTAAGTTAATATCATATAGATATATTTCTTGCTCTTAGATGTCATCTACTAGATGTCCTCTTTTGTATTATTCTTGATTTAGATGTCCTCTTTAGTATTATTATTGCTATTTTTACCGGTATACCTTTTTAGTATTATTCTTGCTATTAGATGTCCTCTTTCATATTATTCTTGCTATTAGATGTCCTCTTTCGTATTATTCTTGCTATTAGATGTCCTCTTTTGTATTATTCTTGCTATTAGATGTCCTCTTTCGTATTATTCTTGCTATTAGATGTCCTCTTTCATATTATTCTTGCTACTAAATGTCCTCTTTCATATTATTCTTGCTATTAGATGTCCTCTTTCGTATTATTCTTGCTATTAGATGTCCTCTTTCGTATTATTCTTGCTATTAGATGTCCTCTTTCGTATTATTCTTGCTACTACATGTCCTCTTTTGTATTATTCTTGCTATCACATGTCCTCTTTCGTATTATTATTGCTACTAGATGTCCTCTTTCGTATTCTTGCTACTGGATGTCCTCTTTAGTATTATTCTTGCTATTGATGTCCTCTTTCGTATTATTCTTGCTATTGGATGTCCTCTTTGATATTATTCTTGCTATTGGGTGTCCTCTTTCATATTATTCTTGCTATTAGATGTCCTCTTTCGTATTATTCTTAGATGTCCTATTTAGTATTATTATTCCTATTTTTACCGGTTGACCTTTTTCATATTATTCTGCTATTAGATGTCCTCTTTAGTATTATTATTGCTATTTTACCCGTTAGCCTCTTTAGTATTATTATTGCTATTAAATGTACTTTTTAGTATTATTGCTATGTCTACCGATGTTATTACATTTTATTATATTAATATTTTTTTTTTGCAGAAACAACAAACATGGCATCCGATTTCTACCAGATGGCTTGCTGCTTTATTGCTTTTTATTGGTATGACGTATTGCCACGAAGACTTACTACTCTAATCTTTCGATCTTTAACGTAACATCACGTGATTTCTGAACACATTTTATCGATTAACATTGTCAGGAAATCACTAGGAGACGTTATCTTAAAGATCAGAAGATTTGAGTAGTACGTTCTTGTGGTAATACTTCATAGCAAGAAAAGTACCAAAGTACCTTTCAAATTATATACTTAGGAGAGTTAAATTAATTAATACAATATGACAAACTGAAAACTAAATTTATTTTCAAGTGAAAAAAAAAAGAATATCTTTAAGAACTATATGATACTTTCTTCTCGATATCTAAACCCTAGCTTCATTGTTATCAGACAATATTACTAGCTACAAATTTAGATAATCCATCCCAGTCCTAAAATATTATTTTAGAAAAATAATAATAAAATATTAAGATTACAGTAAAATAATAATGTAAAAAAAAAAAACCAGCCATCATCAACAAAAGGCAGATCTCACAAATCAAATATCATCTTTCCCAAACCTATGTGCAAATCTTAAACACATAATCATTTCCTGCCTTAAGATCATCTATCTACTATTTTCTTCTAATTATTTTTCACAATTTTTCTCACCATACCTTTTATAATTTCTTTGTTTTGAAGTATACACCACAATTTAGCTTCTTTTTCTCTAGTACTTTCCTTAAATATTTATTTTTCACATATTCTTGTCAATAATAGTAATCTTATTTTTCCAACTTATAACTTTCATCTTTCTTCAAATCCTCATTTATAAAACTTCCCACTTTTTCTCTTCTTATTTCTTAATTGTCCACATTTTTGAACTCTACAAAGTGATTGTTTAAATAAAATATTACAAATCTTTTTTAAATCTAATTATTATGGACCACTGTTATGTCCTGAGAATATTAATTAGATACCAGTTTGGAGAGCATCAAAAACTTTGAATAAATTAATACAAGATTAATAACAAAACAATTTATATAACAATAACAAATAAATAAAAAATAAATTATTTGGAATTCCATAAGAAATAAATACAGTCTATTATTAATCCTCAACTGAGTGTTTCACTTCTCACACACACAGAATAATATTATAAGCAACATTATGTGTTTTAATTATATAGTCTTATACACACATATACTTGTTACTGTTATATATATATATATGAATATATGCTTTCTGGACAATTCAATATTATACTTTAGCAATTAATATGATATTACAACTAAATGGATCATACTCTCTTCAAGTTTTCTTTATGCTTACTTAGCACACACACTTTTTATGCACTAATGAGCCACATCTCTGCTACTTAGTTTTAGAATAGTTTCTTTTTTTATATATAAATCCGATCTTTTGCATATAAATGGCCAATTTACATAATAATCTGTTTATTATATTTGTAAATTATTAATATTAGTACATGTAGATTTTTTCTAGAGTATATCAAGATAATTTATTCAGGAATAATTTGTATCTATTTACATAATTATGAAATCGACTTTATTTACAAACTATACATAATTTATGCACAAATATTCCAATCCTATCCCTACTCGAGAAATAATGCTTTCAATCATATATATAGTCCATTAATCTAGCAAGTTTCCTACATACTGAAATGGTTATTAGGAATACCTTTCCTCAATTTCTTGATAGATATCAGAATGAAATGTTTCTATATCATGTTAATTTTATAAAAGAAAAGTATCATAGCTACAATAAAATTAGGGAAACTCTAAATGATATGACCATATTCAACTCTCTTAAATCTAATTTAAGATATTTCAAGGGTCTCTATAATAAAAGAGATTATTGGGATAGAAATTTCAGTCAATGGATGGTATTTAAATTTAAAATAAAAAAAAAAAAAAGGTGTAGTCCATCATTTTGTGTTAATAACAATGATAAAGGCAATACTAGAGATACGAAAAGCGGACTTTATCATAGAATGGTAGACCATAGTGATGGCAATATTCCAAGGACTATTAATACTGGCATAGTTATTACCATCCATACAAAATGAAAATACCAATCACAGATAAATTTCAATTAAGGGTGAGAAGAAAAAATCATTGTATCTGGTATAAAGATACTATTTTTAATTGCTTTCACTTTGATTTAATGAGGGATTTATTTCACAAATATCCCATCAGGATTAAAATATAAGCTGTAATATTAAAATGTATCGACCTAAAACGCCACTGCATAGATTATATGATCATAGAAGAGATTGCTTGGAGCATCGAGTTAGGTCATGTGTTACTTTATATATATATTGTAACGATATATAAATATGTCGTTACATTAATTTAAAATAAAGACTTAAAAGTTTGCAAATAAAAGTAAAAAACTAAACGCTAAAATTAAAATGTTTGTTAAATGTATATACATTCGCCCAGATGCCAAACTTTAAAAATATTTTTTTTTAAAAAACAAATAAATAAGTATTTGAACGTACTTTTTTATAAAAAAAAGTACAAGATTTAAAAATAAAAACAGGTATTAATTAATTCTTGTAATCTGTAAATGGAAATGATTGTTTATAAATTGTTTGAAAAGCAAGCTAGCCTTGGGCTCTTGTATAATTAAAATGATCTGATGAAAGATAGATAAGAAAATAAAAAGAAATTAGCTTGACCAATGGAAGCACTAAGCCTTGGCTCGGACTCTAACGAAAGTGATGGATTAGTGACGTTTTGTTGATTGAATCCGTGTGGATAATATAAAAAGGGAAATACAGTTTTTTCTGACAGTTCCAGTGGTTTGTGTTTGAGAGATGTGGTAGGACGCACATACCACACTCTCTATAAAAAAAAATAAGTGAAAAGACTGTGATACCTTGAACCAGCTATTGCCATCTCCAGAACATTATCTTCCAATGGAGGCATCGCGGGAATTAAAAGCAGAAACCTGGACTCTTCTACCGTAAGCTATATTGACATGAACTCTAAATTTAAAAATAATTAAGAACTTTCGTTCAAGCTTATGAACTTCTATCTGACTTTTTTAAGTTTAAAATCAAATTAATAATGTTTAATTTTATATGTTTTCCGATTGATAAAAATCATTTCCATTTTTTTTTTTTCTTATTGTATAAATTATTTATTGTTTAAATTTTAAATGATGAAATTTAGGTTGGGTATAGACGTTGCATAGATTCGTTAGCGGTTGATTATGTTGAAGTTTTCACATTTGATTAGAAGATGTAAGTCAACAATGTCACTGCAGTGTCTTATGATGAACACCAAAGGGTCTCCTGTATTCCCTCAGCAATTGACGTTATCGATTGACTTTGTATTTTGATCGGTTGTGTTTAATTTGGAATGTTTTTGACCGTGGAATCTGTGCAGCCGATCTATACTCGACATTATAAAACAAATTGTATAAAAATAATCTGTGCGAACGTATTTAAATGTTAAATTTAAGTCGGGCGTGAATGGCTATATAGTTTTGTAAAGTTATATTAAGGGAGGGTAATCTTAGGTTATTCATTTCGTAGTTGAATTGGTTCAATGGATTGGATATATTTGTGTAATTGTAGATGTAGTATGAGATCCGCTATGGGCAGGATTATATATATACGCCACACACCTTCTGTTTGCCTATGGATGGGTTTGTAAGACGGCAAAGGACCGCAGTCCATTCCTATGGAGTTTTATGTTTATTGTTCTACTCGCCAACAGATGTAACATTCCTGTTGGTAAAGAGGCAATTTTTTCTCTAATTCTACTTGCTGTTCAAATGTACATTCCTGACAGTATAGTATTTTGTGTTGTCGTATTTTCATGCTACATTGAATACATAAATGTATCAGATGGATTGGCGCCGGTTTGATTGTGAAATTTGTTGCCTAAGGTTAAATCAGGGAAGAATATTTTCTTTTCAAATGCAGATCTGTGTAGTCCATTCATACTCGACTCACTAAATAAATATTAAACTCATGGTTGTAACTTACTTAAATGTAAAACTAAAGATTAATAGAAAAATCTAAAATGTTGAATTTATTCCTCAAAATTTAAATATTTTATATGTGCGTAAATAAATATTTTTATGTGTTAATTTCTGGCAGTGGCTTTCATTCTTTTATATTTAAGATATAAAATTTATATTTTATTATCTCTGCTACTCCACTGAGCTAGTGACTTGGGCTAACGATCTGAATATTTAAATAAAGTGGAATCTTAACAGCGCGTATCTGCCTACTCTATAAATTTTTCTAGGTTTAAATGCCTAGATGGCGCCCTGTGGAGCAGATATGTAGTTTGCGGTTAGATTCGATCTTCACTTTCATTTCGATCGTTATAACTGGCTACCCAACTTGGGCCAATCTTTAATAAACACGAGTGCCCTGAGAATTTTAAAAGTGAATCATGCTCGTAATATTTTTCCTGAAATTAGTATAAATATATTTGTTATATTGACGTGTAGTTACAGTTTGAAGTTTTGTTTAAAAAGGTACTGCCAGTAAGAAAAATTGCGCATATGTAAATATAAATGCGAGGAATAAAACATAATAATAAATATAAATCATAATTTTTTTTAAAAAAAGTCTTGTTAAATTAAAATCTAATCGTTCAACTTGCCTAAGTAATAGTTAAAGGTAGGAGAAATGAAACTTGGAAGGGAGGGGGCAGAAATTTAGCTGGTAATAGGGAATCAACAGTCAACTTTTTTTTTAATCATTATATTTGTGTGTAATTACTGTTTTGTCTTGTAAAAAAAAAGTTTTGTCCTGTTGAAATTTTCATATATAATCAATTTGTGTAACGTAATTACTAACACTAAGTAAATTTTTTTTTTTTTTTTAATGTTTTTGTTTTTTGAGGAAGTTTACTGATATGTAACGATATATAAATATGTCGTTACATTAATTTAAAATAAAGACTTAAAAGTTCACAAATAAAAGTAAAAAATTAAACGCTAAAATTAAAATGTTTGTTAAACGTATATACATTCGCACAGATGCCAAACTTTAAAAATATTTTTTTTTAAAAAACAAATAAATAAGTATTTGAACGTACTTCTTTATAAAAAAAAGTACAAGATTTAAAAATAAAAACAGGTATTAATTAATTCTTGTAATCTATAAATGGAAATGATTGTTTATAAATTGTTTGAAAAGCAAGCTAGCCTTGGGCTCTTGTATAATTAAAATGATCTGATGAAAGATAGATAAGAAAATAAAGAGAAATGGATTAGTGAGAAAATAAAGAGAAATGGATTAGTGACGTTTTGTTGATTGAATCCGTGTGGATAATATAAAAAGGGAAATACAGTTTTTTCTGACAGTTCCAGCGGTTTGTGTTTGAGAGATGTGGTAGGACGCACATACCACACTCTCTATAAAAAAAAATAAGTGAAAAGACTGTGATACCTTGAACCAGCTATTGCCATCTCCAGAACATTATCTTCCAATGGAGGCGTCGCAGGAATTAAAAGCAGAAACCTGGACTCTTCTACCGTAAGCTATATTGACATGAACTCTAAATTTAAAAATAATTAAGAACTTTCGTTCAAGCTTATGAACTTCTATCTGACTTTTTTAAGTTTAAAATCAAATTAATAATGTTGAATTTTATATGTTTTCCGATTGATAAAAATCATTTCCATTTTTTTTTTCTTATTGTATAAATTATTTATTGTTTAAATTTTAAATGATGAAATTTAGGTTGGGTATAGACATTGCATAGATTCGTTAGCGGTTGATTATGTTGAAGTTTTCACATTTGATTAGAAGATATAAGTCAACAATGTCACTGCGGTGTCTTATGATGAACACCAAAGGGTCTCCTGTATTCCCTCAGCAATTGACATTATCGATTGACTTTGTATTTTGATCGGTTGTGTTTAATTTGGAATGTTTTTGACCGTGGAATCTGTGCAGCCGATCTATACTCGACATTATAAAACAAATTGTATAAAAATAATCTGTGCGAACGTATTTAAATGTTAAATTTAAGTCGGGCGTGAATGGCTATATAGTTTTGTAAAGTTATATTAAGGGAGGGTAATCTTAGGTTATTCATTTCATAGTTGAATTGGTTCAATGGATTGGATATATTTGTGTAATTGTAGATGTAGTATGAGATCCGCTACGAGCAGGATTATATATATACACCACACACCTTCTGTTTGCCTATGGATGGGTTTGTAAGACGGCAAAGGACCGCAGTCCATTCCTATGGAGTTTTATGTTTATTGTTCTACTCGCCAACAGATGTAACATTCCTGTTGGTAGAGAGGCAATTTTTTCTCTAATTCTACTTGCTGTTCAGATGTACTATAAATTCCTGACAATGTATAGTATTTTACGTGTTGTCGTATTTTCATGACTACATTGAATACATAAATGTATCAGATGGATTGGCGCTCGGTTTGATTGCGAAATTTGTTGCCATAGGGTTAAATCTGCATTTGAAAAGAAAATATTTTCTTTTCAAATATTTTCTTTTCAAATGCAGATCTGTGTAGTCCATTCATACTCGACTCACTAAATAAATATTAAACTCATGGTTGTAACTTACTTAAATGTAAAACTAAAGATTAATAGAAAAATCTAAAATGTTGAATTTACTCCTCAAAATTTAAATGTTATTTTATATGTGCGTAAATAAATATTTTTATGTGTTAATTTCTGGCAGTGGCTTTCATTCTTTTATATTTAAAATATAAAATTTATATTTTATTATCTCTGCTACTCCATTGAGCTAGTGACTTGGGCTAACGATCTGAATATTTAAATAAAGTGGAATCTTAACAGCGCGTATCTGCCTACTCTATAAATTTTTCTAGGTTTAAATGCCTAGATGGCGCCCTGTGGAGCAGATATGTAGTTTGCAGTTAGATTCAATCTTCACTTTCATTTCAATTGTTATAATATATATATATCCATTTAGATATCTATATGTATTTTGACTAAATGTAGGGTATTCTAAATATGTTAAGTATATATCCATGCCCAGTATAGAAGCATATAAAAGAATAATACATGTGGGCCATAAACATAAAAAAAAAGATTACCAATTCAAAATAGTCAATATGGTGTTAGTAAAAACACCACATATTAGTAGACCACAAGAGTTCATATTTCATAAATTCTGAGACTCTGATGAGGTTTTAGGGAGGATATTATTGCCAAAATATGACCTCCCTCTAATTGATTGCATCACCAAGTGTAGAGGTTCAAATGTATATTGACTGGATTGCAGAGGTGAAATCCATGGCACATACAATGCCTGAATACTAAAACTTTACTGAAGAAAAACAGATTAACTTCCCCACATAAGTAATCATATAATAGGTATAAGATTAGATTATGTCAGGTTAAAATAAGAACTAAAAGACAGTAAAAAAAAAATTGTGTAAAATGCCGGGATCAATTGATGAGGATACTTCATGTGAAATGTTCAAATACAAGTAACAGAGTACCTTAGGACTGATCAAATATTTAAACGAGTCCACCATTAAGACAGAAATGGATACTCAGCTGTTTAAGTAGCATTAAAACAAATCTAATAAGCCTCACATAAGAGCAGGATTAATGCTATTAAACATATACATCTACAGAGGATACTTATACATAATAATGATCAGATCCCTAATTAACACCATCATACCAATGTATGCACTAAACCAACAATTAAAGAAAGAGTAGATAGAAAAAAAATTTTAACCTGAAATAATAACAAATCTAAAGATCACTAAATACATAAAAAAAAAAACAACAACTTGAGAATTAAAATAAATATATTTATTTTAATCTCTTAAATGGGGGTCAAATGTAAGGATACATTTAAATCGATCACACAACCATTACCTACCAACAATTGTCAAAAGCATATTATTAATTATATATTAATAATTTTGTGTAAAATTGTCAGTTAAAATTGTATTCTTGACAATATTGATTTATATGTATACCAAACCCTTAAATGCAAGCAAGCAAAAATCTCGAAAAACTAAAAAAAGAAATCATTAATGTTAATTTTTTTTTTTTTGTTTATTAATCCAGCATTAAATTCTATAAAGATCAAAATGACATCAACAATGAAAATAAAAGCGCAAATTTGAAACTTATGCATCAATAAATCAAACATAAGACAATATAGTACAAATTGCTTCTTTTTAAGAAAAAATGAATGCAAATAAATTACGCCATCAAGAAAATTTACTTTTTAAATTTCTAAAATTAATTTATTCATCATCTTAATTATCCTCAATATTAAAGCTCATAAGCCCCTACAATCACAACTTGAGAAAGTTGATTAAAGAACCTATCACCAATTTCATAAAGTTTATATTTTAATCCAAGTTGTAATAATTATATTTATAAAGCACATACTCATTATTTAAGGTAATATTTATTAAGGCTATAATCTTAAGATTATGCTCTTGAAAAAAATGACAGTAGGGGACTCTGCAAATCTTTAACACAAGATTTATTTAAAAGCAAGTAGGTTAAAGATAAGAGTGGCCACTCTTGTCTTTTAAATAAATCTTGTGTTAATGATTTGCGGAGGTCCCTACTTTCTTTTTTCAGGCACATGACTAATATATTATGGTCATAAAAAACAGATGCTGAAACATTATTATTTACTTTGCGATTTTGTTTCGTTACAAAAAAAAAAAAAATTGCAAAGTAAATAATAATGTTTCAGCATCCATTTTTTTCGACCATAATAAGTCATGCATGTATGGTTTTAACTTCAATTATAATAATCTAAAAATATTGCAAATTGAAAAAAATAGCAACAAAAGGAAAATAAAGGAAGCTATGCTAATATACAAATACAAACAAGACTTAATTAACAGACAGGCAGCAAATGTTAAGATCACAGAATTGTGGGAAGGTTAGCCTTTCAAAGTGTTAGTTGACAAAGACTATGAGGATAGTCGAAAGGGCTCCTAAATGGATAAAATTTTTATAAGTTATACTTGACATATATCTAATTACTGTATTTGTAAATTATGAGATTACATATATATAATAGTTGAATGATTTGTTGCTAAGGAAGCCATAGAACATTCACTCACTTGAAATGACAAATTGAATTATAGCTTATAGTTTTTTTACTAGTGTTGTAGTTCTAATATAAACAGAGATCTATCCATATGTATAAATATTTAAAGAAATGTTTTTATTCACATAAATGCACCAAAAAGTAAAAAATAATTTTTTTTCAGTTTTCACATTATTCTTGGTATTATGCAATTAAAAATAAAAGAATGGAGCATTCATGCTTAGAAATATTTTTAGTATATACTTTATGTAAAGTAATATATATTAAGGCTATAACCTTAAGACTACGAGCCTGAAAAACCGACAACAGGGACCTCTGCAAATCTTTAAGACAAGATTTATTTAAAAAACAAGAGCATCCACTCTTATCTTCAATCTACTTGTCTTTTAAATAAATCCTGTGTTAAAGATTTGCAGAGGTCCCTACTGTCATTTTTTCAAGAACATAGTCTTAACATTATAGCCTTAATAAATATTACTTTAAGTAATGAGTATGCACTTTATAAATATAATTATTACAACTTCATATTATCTTAATAAATTTTTAAGCAATAAGATCTCAACACTGATTCGTTGTAAATCGAAAGATTTCGCGAACGTTAATGTGTTATAGAATTTGTGGACTTAATCAGTGAGGTATTGAATAGCCTTACGCTCTCAAATCAAAATGCTTTAGATTCTCCTGTTTATTTAGAAAGTAGGTTTAGATAAGAGTGGCTGCTCTTATCTTTTAAATAAGTCTTGCGTTAAAGATTTGCAGAGGTCCCTACTGTCGTTTTTTCAAGCGCATAGTCTTAAGGTTATATCCTTAATAAATATTACTTTAAGTAATGATAATTGTGATATGTAATTTCATAGCATACATTAATATTAATTTTGAATTTGATTCAAAAATGAATGTACATTTGCATTTAAATCTATTTTATATACTACAATTGCATGCAATGGATTGCATAATACACATCTGAATAATTATATTAATATCAATAGCAACACATTAAAAATTGTATATTTATATTCATAAAGTTTTAAAACCACTTACATCTGCATTTGTTTCATCTTCCTTTTATGTTGGGAGGAAAATAAAATTTTATTTAGGTACAATAATTGTAAATGTTACCTTTTTTATCAGAAACAACAAGTACTAAATTATTCTCTAATTTTCTTTTGTATTCAAAGGAAAAAATTATATGTTTAGGTATGCAATAATAATCAATATTGACTACATTTTGAAATAGAATCCTTGAAATTAGAATTCATATCTCCAAAGAACTGATTCTCTAGTGTGAATAATACCCCCCTCCCCCCAATCTTTCTTGTCTTAAATATAGATAAAATGTTATTCTTTTTCTGACTAACTAAATTCTTATGGTAAGACTAGTGCATATAAAATTACATAATGAAAGAAGTTTATTTGAAAGGAAAATCTAAATATTTTATTAGAATTTAAATTAATTTCATTTTTTAAACTCCATTTTAGAAAAATAAAAATTTTGAATTAATTGAAAGAAGTATGAGAATTCTTTTCTGAAGTAAATGCATTGAAATTGAAATTTTCTTAGAATTTTAAAATTATTTATTCTTCTCGGCAATTAATTTCATGCAGGAACAAAGTTCTGTTTATAAAAACAACTACTGCTAAAATTATATTTGAAAATAAGGGTTCTTGAAACAATCAATCAGACAGCAATGTACTTTTTAGAATGTCCTTATGAATGTGGCATTTATTTTCTTATTACAATTCCTTTTCAATTTAATTAATTTTGTAGAAGTTTTATGCTGTGCATAACCATTTGTAGACTTACATTTAAAATTAAAATAACAGTTATAAAACCTTTTATTGACATAGTTTTATATTTTCTAGATAAAATACTGGTTTTGGGAAATTAGCAAAACAAGAGACATCTCTATATTCTAGAAAGCTATTAGCAATTAATGTCTAATTCACTTAACTTTCATATATTCTAAATTTAAAACAAATTTCAAACAATCAATTCAAGTCAGACTTCTCATTTTCTAATAGAAAGATAAATGGATGACTAAAAAAATTGTATTTATCTTCTTTTTTAATTAAGTGCTGACTGATCAAAACTTAATTAACTTTTTATAATTAGCTCTTGTGACTCAATTCAAATATCCATAATTCAGAATGTTTTCATTTTAAGATACAAGTTTTCAATTTATACTAATTTTAGTTTTTATCTTAATTATTTGTATTTTAATTAAAGAAAATTATTTTTTGCATTAAATAAAATTTATTAGATTATTGAATTTATATCTAAATATGAATGCATATACACATTTAGTCCAGTATATTTTAATTACAAATTATGTAATACATATATAATTAATAATTGTTCTGTATAATAAATAAATATTATACTTAAAAATTTATATTATTGTTAATAAATGAAACAATTATATTAATAAAATTATTATATAATTCTATCTATTTGACAAGTAAAATAATCATTTTTTAAATCATATACAAACTATTTAAAACATTTTACTTAATCCTCTTTCTATCAGTTTCTCTTGTATAGTATTATTTTACTGTTCTTCCATATTTTTTTATATATTCCATTCTGATTTTCTCATTAAATATTAAATTTCTTTGAGTTAAATAACATTCCTGTCTGACAATCCCTATATTAATCTTGTCAGTAAGAATATCAATATATAAGCTTTTTTTAGATATAAATACAAATTTCCCAATAAAATTTTTCTTTTTAATCTATATATTACTTTTTCAAAATTTACTTTTCTCTTTCACCACAGTAATGTAATCTATTATAAGCTTTAATAACTAATAGATGCCAGATGATTTCCCTATCCAATGTTGTCCTATTCAATATTCTAAGACTATCTTCAAGTTCATGACTTCCATTGGTGAGAAATTTTGGATCTTGGACCATTGTCTAGATTTTTCTACTGCACCTTCTTTTTAACAGCCAACATTCACTTCTCTATTTTACTATCAAGTTATCACTCCAAATCGAAAAACATAAATATCTTCAATCTAAGCCAACTTGCCTTTAGTGATCTGAAACCAGTTGAGCATTTATATATTATGATGTTCTTAGTTTTTTAAATAACTATAGGCATCTCTATCCTGTAGTCAGAATTGATATAAAAACTAATAAAATATCACATGATTCCAGCTTACACATTACTGTTTCAGTAGCATACTTTACAAATCTCCTCACTGATAAAAGCCATAAGCTTGAAATTAGCTGGGAATATTGGATATATCAGCACTGGATAGATAGTGATTTATCATCTGGCATTTATAAAACACTAAAGACTATAATAGATCCCATAACTGTAGTGATATATATATATATTGCTAAAACAGTAATGTGATATTTCTTTTTTTTTTCAAAATACCCAAAGAAATAATTCAATTTAGTCTATCAAATACCTTTTTAAGATCAATAAAATTCTCAACAAAAGTTTTCAACATTTTAATTGCATCTAATTATAAATTGTCTTCCCATTTTTTGCTAAATGCAAATTGTTCATCAAATAACTAACATATTAAAATTTCTAAGAACATCTTAACTGAATGGGATATTTAAGTTAATTATTATAAAATCTTCAGATTTTATAGAATTATGCCTTTTCTCCATCAGGATCACAATCAAAATATAATAGATATTTCAGCTGATATAATTTTTTTTTTGCAGCATCCAATAATATTGCAATATATGTCAAAAAATATTCTTATTGAAAAATATTATTCCAAAAACTATGAGATTTTCTCTATAAAATTTCTATCAGGTATATTTCTTTCTGCTTTTCAATTATAACTTCAAAATCATAGTTTTTTACAATGATAATGGCAGATAGTAAATGGCTTTTAAACATGGGAATCATTTGCAGATAAAAAACAAAAAATCACTGAATAAACAGTTTTAAATAAATTGTAGCATCCATTTTGAAAATGAAGAATTTACAGATATTATAATCTTAATCAAGTTTTCATATCCTAGAATAACAACATATAAAGGGAAATTGCTGCCAATAGTGCCAGATATACAATCATGTTTAAGCATTAGCCTTGGTAGTAGGAGTAGCACTATGATTACAGATTTGAGACCAATATCAATTGCTGTTAGAAATATTTTTGACCAAACATAAATTAAATCAAAAAGTTACTAGATTAAAAGAACTATCAAAATGAAGGCAATTAAAAAAACATTATACTAATTTCTCTTAATTTTCAAAAAAATACCATTAACAATATTTTAACAAAATATGGCATTAATCATTATCAGGTTTAAAGGACCAATTATTGCTGCAATGTTAAAGTTTTCATCAGAGAAACGAACAATTTGACAACACACTTATTGAGAATCTATGAAGCAAAGTGGAATAAACTCATAAAAAATAACAATTACATTAGATGAACTTTAGAAGAGCTTTCTATAGGAGTGTCATAATACTAAATAAAAACTTAGTCATTAGAGAGATATAATACATAGAATGATAGAAATGAATGCTATACATTTTCTATGAATTAATAACTGATATCAATGGACAAACAAAAAAAAAATTTCTATAGACAATCAAACCAATAAAATTATTTTAATAATGGGAGATATGAAGGCCAAGACAAGTAATGTCAGAGTTAAGCAAAATTGGCTAAACACAAGGAATAAAAAAAAAAAAAAAGATCAAATTAATCAAATTCAATAATTAACACAATTCAAAAGTATAAATATTTGGTTTAATTAATTTAACATTAAGAAAACTAAATATCTGAAAAGCATTAAATATATAGTGAATGAAACAAAAAAGTTATCAACCAAAGAAACAATAATCTAAGAAATCAGTAGAACACTAACACAGACTATGTAGCTGACTTTACTTATAATCTCAAATGGTCAACTTCTCAAATGAATACCACAACATAAAGCTGACAATAACTGACATTAAATATAATAAAATAACATTACTTACAAAAAAAAAAGTACAATTTAGTGGAAGAATTCATAGCCAAATAAAAGAAACACTACAAAATGAGCTAATAATTTTAAATATAAATAATATGAAGCAGATAAAAAAAAGATTATCAAAGAAGCATATGATTCAATAGTTGAATATATATCAAAAATAAAAATTCATAACTGTGTGAAATAATAATCTCATGAAAGAAATTTAAAAATAATACAAGAAAAAAAAAATCAGATGGTTAAATGCTAAAAATCTGAAAATGGACAATTAGGATCCCAATTAAAAAAATAAATGAATAGTCTGACAGAAAATACTAATTTGGAAGAAAAAAAACTAATAAAAAAAAAAGGAAACAAAGATTATGGGCAGTCCATACATCAGAGGACTAGATGATAATTATAAGATGTATTAAGAATTGGAATCAGAAAGAGAAGCAACCATAGAAGATAATGTAAAACATGCCATCAAATTTATTCAAGATAGAAATCACCACAAGAAAATAAGAGAAGCAATATTTTCATTTTATAGCAATTATTTTTTTCTTTTATCTTAAATAAAATATCTAATAAAAACATAAGCAATCAGTGAGTGGGAAAAGGTATTATCAGATTCTCCAACTGCCATGGCTTATTGGCTTTCTTCTGGTAGCAAATATTATCTTTGTATTATATCCAACAAAATGCCTCCATTTATTCATTTTGCATTATCTAGTTTAATCAACTGAAATTTTCAAACACTATAGTTCCAAAGACAATTTATTTATCAAACAAATTCCTAATTTGCAGAAACATTCAAATGAATTTAAATTAGAATTTGAACATGATTCAGATTTCAATAAAATAAATAGGAAGATGATACACTTTTAAAACTGCAATAAAGATAGCTAATACAAAAAAGCAGTAATTGACCAGTAAAATTTCTACTGAGACAAGACAATTTTTGAAGAAAACAAATAATATGATATATAAAAATGATACAATATATCTAGAATTTTGTAAATTGATATAAAAAAGAATTGATAACAATATAAAAAAAGTATAATTGTGAATTAGTAAGTAAAGCTATAGAACAGAATAAAAGTCTTAGGAGTGTAAAACAATATCTTTATATTGGTAGGAAACTTAAAATAAAATAAGATGGAATTATTACTAAAAAGAGAGATGACATCATGAAATGTGTAGAAGAGTTCTATCAAGACTTATATAGCAATAAAGAACCAGAAAAAGTACCTCCTGAATTACCAAAATGTTAAATGAAGAAGTGAGGAATGCAATTCAATCTATAAAAAAGGGAAAAGCTCCAGATAATAATGGAATTATAATCAGTATCTTAAAAAAAAACAAGAAATAGAATAATTTTTGGCAGTTATATACCACATGTCTAAATGATAAAAGATATACCAGATGATTGAAAGACTGCAGTATTAATTAAAAGATGATAAAAAGAAATTACATATCTATCAGACTTTTATCAGTTCTATACAAAAATTTTACTAAAATAATTCATTTATAGTGAACTTTGGATTTTAACCAATCAAAAAAACAAGTTGGATTTAAAGATGGTTTTAGTACAGTGGATCATATCCAAGTATTGAGAGAAGTTATAGAAAAAAAAACAATAAATATGAGTTGCCATTATGCTTAGAATTTGTAGATTATAAAAAGGCATTTGACTATATAAGCATTTCTTCAGTGCTTAAAGCATTGAATCATCAAAGTATGCATGCAGAATATTGCCAATATTTGGAAGATTATTTATAAAATTGCAACAGCAATAATTAGATTACACAATGATATTCGGATGATTAACATTGAGAACGGTATATGACAAGGTGACTCCATAAAACTTTTTGCACCAGTACATTTTATGGATTAAAATGGGAAGCTAAAGGAGTAAAAATAAATTATTTAAGCCATCTAGATTTTGCAGATGGTGTAGTTGTTTTTGCAAATAATATTTTAGAGTTTCAGGAAATGTTACAAGAATTATCAGATAAAAATAAAAGTAGGACTAACGACAAATATTAAAAAGATTAAAGTAATGTTCAATGGACTTTCTCAAAAGAAGAAAATAAAGATTTATAACAATGAATTAGAAGTTACCAACTACAAATACTTTGGTCAGATTACTAATACAGACAGCATTACAATGGACAAAATTAAGCATGGAATTAAATTTTGTTGGAGTGTTTTTGGTAGATAACTTAATATTAAAAAAACCAGTCTAGGTGTTTGAAAAGGATTTTTAATAAATTGTTTAATCACTTTTTACTTATGCATCTGAGACATGAACACTTAATAGAAAGCAATATAGAGACTTCAGACCATTCAATGAAATATAAAGAGATACATGTTAAAGAGATCAAAAATAAAATACATGTGTGAGAGAACAAACAGATATTACTGACACAATTGAAAGACTGAAACTGGAATTGGTCTGAACATATTTCTAGAAGAGATGATAATAGATGGACAATTGAAACCTTAATCGGAATTGTAAAAGACCTAGCAAGAGACAATATGTGAGATGGATGGGTGAAATAAGAAAGTGTGCTGGAGTGATGCAGAGAAAAGAGGTGGGAGATCAGAGAAGATGGATTCAACTGGGAGAAATCTTCATCCTATAGTGGATTGATAAGAGTTGAAAATGATTATGATGATAGAGTTGACATTAGTTTAAAACTATATATTTTTTTGAGATTTCATTTATAAACTAAATCATAGGTACTTAAGACTTTAAAAAAAAATAGCACAAATATAAACAAAGAATCATATTTTTTTTTTCCAATTTATATTTAATTTGCTTTGACAGCAGTAATCTCCTTTTATTTCAATAAGTAGCTCTATTATTTCTTTAGTTTTAGATTACTAAAAGTATTGGAAGTTATAAGACTTGAGAAATTAAAGCCCAGGAATAAAAAAAAAAAGAAAAGAATTAAAATAAATGACTAGTAATAATTTAAAATATGGAGATGATACAATTTAGCTATCAAACGAAAAGATAAAATTGTTTTGAGTGAATTAATAACAAAAAAAGCGAAAAATTCTACTTTTCAATTAATATTAAAAAACTAAGACAATATGCATAAGTAAAATCAACACATAAATTACAAAAAAAAGCGAAAAATAAAAGTCTTGAAGAAATACATTTCTTCAAAGATAATGATAAACAACAGCAATAAAACTTTTTTCCAGAAACATTAGACAAGTTAAGAATAAGATTAATTAGATAAATGAAAGTAGATTCAAACTGCAACTATATCATAGAAAATTTAAAATGCTGTTATTTTACAATATGAATGTAAGACTTGGATTTTAAAAAAAAGGTTAAAAATAAAAAATAACATTTGAAATGGCTGTCTGACACAAATATTGAATTTCAAAGTACTTCTATGGTGAATGCAATCAAAAAGACATTTTATAAATTATACTTTACAAAAACACACACACACACAAGGTAAATGCAAGAACTTTAGTATTTTCCGGCTATCAACTTCCCAACTGCAAAAAACATCTACAGAAGATATGGGGTCTTCTTATTCAATTCAAAGATTCTAATTCATTAATATAATTTCAATACACACAGATTATTTCATCCCTGTAAAAAAGTTACATTTCATTTTATTTTCATACTATCTACCATTTTTATTTTGAAAGTGAATAATATTTTTATAAAGCGCAGACGGTATTGAAAATTAAATTGAGAGATCTGATTGGTTACTAATAGTCACAAGCGCTTGAGAAGTTTGCACTCTCTCAATTTAATTTTGAAAGTGAAAGATATACAAAGTATTAAGTACAATTTTACAAACTGTTTTCTTCCTATGTATAGTTTTTCAAACAATTCATAATGATAAATTTATATGTTGAAACAAATAACATTTGTCTGCTTATCTATTTTTTTATATTTTATAAATGAAAAATAAAATATGAAAATTTAAATATTAAATTTTAATCCAAGTTAAAAAAAAAACAATTTATTTTAACATTTAATGTTTTTTTTTGAAAAATATCTAAATATCTCTCCATATAAGAATGTATGTGCAAGCAGAAAGAATGAGATGTTTACAATAGTAAATAAATATTGCATAAGTTAAAAAAAAGTTATACGTACAACATCCAACAGCATATTGCAGTACAAACGAGCATTGTCTGAATAATTCTGTAATAAAAAAATAGAATACTTAAAAACAGATAATTGAAAATAATTATAAGTATTATTACTACATGTATAGATATAAACATGACATGTAAGTATTTAAGCTTAATTTGGAATGATATAAATCTGAAGTCTAAAAGCAACTAAACAATTTTCTTTTTTGTTTAGCTTAATTATTTTCAAACTAATAATAAATAAATATAATTTCATCTATTATCATTTTTTAGGAGAAAAATAATACATATTTCTTAACTAATATTTTTAATGCACCCTATTAAACTGATATATAAAACCCTCATATTAGAAGGCAGTGCATTAGCGATCGTCAGGATGGAGCTTAATCTGCCAATAGCTGGATGTTAGATTGAAAGTGAATAATTATCACCATGCAATCCAGTCACATATGGATAGCTGTCCAACTACATAAATTGAAGAGACAACTCCTGTTATCACTTCCTTATAATCTTATTTTCATAATATTTCATAACAATATATATTTTTTATATCTATTCTTTAATTTAATGATTAATATTTAAAATAATTATATTATAGCATTACAGAGTATTGATAGTGCATAATAATATGATTGACTTTTAATTGTTGTGTGATTTAATGTGTATATTGCTCTTGATATTAATTTTATTGCGCGTATGTTTTTTTTTGGTGGTAGGAGAGTCGTAAGTATAAAGGTACTGATAAATAAATCCCTTAGCGCAGCAAGTAAATAAGTTTATGTGCATGGGAAAATAGGAAATTATTTAACAAATTGATAATGAAAAATTCAAAGTCATGATTGTAGCAAGGTCATTTTTTTTTTAATTGTGTTTTTTTTGTAAGTTTACGGAAATGAAACGGTTGTCTTCAAGTCCCTCACCGTTTCACCAACCATTCTAATAACCCACTCGTCTGTGCTAAGTTCAAACCTGTTTAATAAGTCTAAATTAAGATTTGTAAGCTAAAAATTGCAATCACGGCTATATAAACAGCATTATATACGCACATACGAAAGAACGCTATAAGTGAATAGTATTGCCAGAGTTATAGCGTATAATTTTATCGCGTAATATTTTTAAACAGTAATAATGTAGCGTCAATTTATTAATTTATTACTTAAATTCGTATGTGGGAATATAATCCACCTATATTGAATATACATATATAGCATAGTGGCGTGATTAAAATATTTATTAAATTTTAAGTTTCATTTTTATTATAAACCAATTTAATGTAAAAACACATTGAAAGGGTGATTGATTGCAAATGCGCTGACAAGTTTCTTTTTAAAAAGAAAAAAGATTTTTTTCTAAAAATAAAAGTATTTTCGGAGAATTAAAAGTTTAGTAAAGTTTTTGCTGTAAACAATTGTATCAGTATATGCCACACCTGCCTTAGGTTTCTAAAAGGAAAAGCCAATTTTAAAATAATCTAGCTAATTGATTCTAAATTATTTTGGAGACCTCGCTAATTAAAAATATGTTTACAGCAGGGATTTTACACATAAATTATAAAATCAGAACAAAATTCCTGACTAATTAAAAATAAAATCTAATATCGGATTAAACTGATTAAAATTCGATTTAATTAAAAGTTGATAATCAGAGAAAAGTTATAACACCTAAAAGGAATGTCAGCATGTTTGAAGTCAACCACTAATTTCATAAGCAAATTAAAAATTTTGTAATCTTGATGGAGATGAAATTCCAAGGTGTGTGGGCTGATAAGGCGATCATTTAAAAAGGCCATGTAAAGTGGAGGAGCCATCTTAGATCTTTACTTCTTTGAAACCTTGACAGCTTGAATGCTACATCTGTGAAGTTTTGCCCTCTTTGATCATCGTTAAGCTTTGGAATCCAGCGTGTATCCTGAACCAAAAGCAACCGTGAACATTTTGACATCCAGTTAAGACAATAATTTTTATATCTGTGCGAGAGAAAATGTCGGGCTAAAACAGGCAGCCTTGGCTAAGCTCAGAGTGAAGGCGACGGGCCTTTACTTCCATCCAAAAACCACCATCACCAGTATGCCGCCATAACAGCTCCGCTCTAACCGTGGGAAGAAGATGATGCCGCAAGCCGCCACAAAGACTCCCGTAACTCCAGCTCAAGTACTACAAGATGACCGGTAACCTCACCATTTCTAACTGCAGTTCAATATATTAATTTTCCTTTAAGTCTAGACTTATAAAATGTATTTTAATTCTAAAATCTTGAATTCAAGTAAATTGCTAAATGTAAAATTTTATTCTTAAATTTAATTATATAATTCTGACCTACTTTCTAATGTTTCCTAACTAAATGATTTTAATAATTTTATTTTCAATTTTCTCACTGCAGTTGTGACTATGGTTTCTTTATTTTTTTTATTTTAAAATATAAATTATATGCTAATGCCTCGAAACAGCGGGCATTCAATATTAATAATAAAGAGAAGAGAGAATGACCCCTCTTCATTTAATAATTATTTATCGTAGCTTAATGCACGCTGTTTCGAAACCCTCTTAAATAACTGTTAAGAATTGGCTATGTGCTGATTATTATTTTGACCTTGATTATTTAATTATTTGTTTGCAATTTTAAAATGGGAATCTTGTTTTAACCCAAAGTAAATTTCAATTTAATTTTCACTAAGCAATATCCAAGCCTTGAATAAGTATATTTGTTATTTATTTCATTTTGTAAAAGCCCTCCAAATATACTTTTCCCCTTTTTCTTTTTTTATTAATCGCGTAATCAAATGTGTTATTTGAGATTGAAACTAGAAAGCAAAGAATATTTAAAAGTACGCCCACGTATAGCATATGATATTAAAAATGCTATATTAGAGTTGGCGCTAATGATTCCACTGATTAGCTATCGTTCTCGTGGCTAAATATTAAATTATTTCAACTCTTTTGCTTGGCGGATGTGATAATTTTATTATACAATTTCAACTTTCTCGTTATGTTGCATTTTTCTTTAAGATGGGACTCGGAACGGCCATCCCTCTTACACTCCTTGGGTCGCACACGAATAAGACCTGACGTCAAATTCCAGGCAATAGTGTTAGCTACCCCAACCCTCTTTAGCAGCATGGCGATCGGT
This sequence comes from Epiperipatus broadwayi, assembly GCA_028023455.1. NCBI lineage: Eukaryota > Metazoa > Onychophora > Udeonychophora > Euonychophora > Peripatidae > Epiperipatus > Epiperipatus broadwayi. The sequence goes on from JAQFVV010000635.1 coordinate 157,194, forward strand.
CATAGGGCTCCGGTGTTGATCACAAAACCCTAAATATTAATCCATCCGCAGAGCAACATTTATTATAACTGTTTACCAGCGCTATAGCGCATTGGTTCTTTTGGTTGCCAACTCTTCCTCCCTTAAATTAAGTTTCAGCCATTGTCTGACATATTCAAGAGCTAGTTTCGGTCTCATGTACAATAGTTTGAAATAATAATATTATAGATAAATTTGACTTTAAATGTTTCACATATATGAGAAAACAAGGCTTCGTCTGATTGCTTAGCTGAAAACCATGGAATAAGAGGGATTAGCATAATCTGCCCCATAGCTACAATGCAGTGACTGATCAATAAGATAATAAAGCAAATGATGAAAACAATATTTAACTTCATCAAATAAAATAACAAATGTAAAATAATTTTAATTGTAAGGAGAGAGGTTAAAGCGCTCTCCAAAATGTTAGATGCTACGCGCATTTTAATTGTAAAATGCAAGAATAATATAGATAAAATCGTCAAATTTAATCTGCAAAAATAAACATACAATTTAATAAATTACTCTGATCTCGATCTTATTTATTTCAGTCCAATTCAAAATTCTCTATATTATATATGTGATTTCCGATGCATTAATTAGTTTTAAATATATACAGTTAATAAATTCATTTTTTTGTTATGAGTCTCATTGCTTCTCCGTGACCTATGTCGGCCGTGTGGAAAGAGGTATACTACGTGTAAGTTCAAGGTGGTCATTCGTAGGGTCTTGAGTCTTGGAATCTGGCTTACGAGTTGAAGTGCGGTCGGACTCGGGATGTACAGTCCTAGTCTGGTCAGTTCGGTCTCTTTTGCTTGGATTCTGAATTCTGTTACGCAATGTACAAACTTGACTGTTACATAGTATTTTTTTTTCACGGTTTGGCAATGTGGGGCTTGTAACTTATTTCCACCCCTGAAGAGACAATGATCAGATACATATAAAATGAAATAAAAAAAAATTTTGCTAAAAAAAAAAAAAAAATATTTTTTTTTCAAATGACTTTTGGTAAATTTTGAGTTTAATTTTGTTAAGCTTTCTTGCTCACTGGTGACTGGCCCGAGGATGATTTAAATAAGCTATAGGTCATCCTCATATAAATTTGTCATAGGGGTAGTGAGGGAAAACATTGTAGTTTAAAGGGAAAGAAAAAGTTGTTTTTTTTTAATGTAAATATATTTTTGGATTGGATTGAATAAGAATGAGAATGAAATTGGAAAGTGGGTAGATATAAATTTTACGTTTGAAACTGCACAGAGTATAAAACAAAATATTGTTACAATCATGAACGAATTTAAAATTAAATTTAAAGCAGCTGAAGAAAGAGGGTGAGTCAACTTTTATTATTTATTTTTATAATTGTATTTATTAAAGTTATAAATAATGGGAGGTCTTGCAAAATAAAAATAATAGGGTATAAAGTTAGGCATCATAGTAGAGTTAGGCATCATAACAGGATGGAAGTGAACCAGTCACTTTCATTCACGGAGTTTAGATCAGGTATATTCAATAAAGTTTTTTTTAGTAAATTAATCAGTATTGTTTGAGATCTAGTTTAATAAGAGTAAAAAAAATAATAATAATAATATGGAGGAGGACAAGAAATAATGAGTGAAGGGGAAGAAGTACAGAAGGAAATAGAAGGGAAATGTTTAGGGATCACGTTAAGGTCAGGGAGAAAGATAGAAGAGGCAGCAGAAGAGGGAAGTGAGCCTTAGCCCTGATGAGGAAAGTCCTACAGGAGGAGCTGCCATTATCTCAAAGAACCAGTAAATAATGAAGTAGAACATAAACAGGTGGAAGAGTCAAAAATAAAAATTGGGATGTGAATTTTATGTTGGAGAGGATGACTCAAATTTTTATAAAGAGAGCGAGGTAAATAGTCAGAAATTAGAGGAGAGAGATAAAAAACAGTTGGAAATGGAGCAGAGATTAGAGGAGAGAGATGAAAAAATAAGTTGGAAATGGAGCAGAGATTTGAGGTGTTGGGAAAGGAAATTAGTGAGGGAAAAAACGGTATGAGGAAGGGATAGTAGAACTGAGGAAATGGAAATGCAAGCCAAGACTTGAAGAAAAGTATGTAGGAGCTGGAGGGTTGTCCATCAGTGCCAGAAAAATATGAAGAAGTTCAAGTAGAGGTCACAAAAAATTAAATAAAAGAGAAGAAAAAAAGAAATAGAATCACTAAAAGAAAAGTGTAGGATACATATGACACAATATGCCAAATGAGGTTTAAACTGAATATATAGAAAACATTATACTGATGTTGATAGAAGAGTTTTGGAATGATGTTTTCCTGTTCCTAGTGGTACACTGAGATAGGTAGTGAATAGAGTACAAGAGTACTTAAGGTGGGTCACTGATTTGTATTGGATGACTAATTAGGTTGAATATGGCTGATTATCCCCCCCCCCAATCCTATTAAGAATCAAAAAAAAAAAACCCAAACATTTTATTAAGTCCAAAATTGAATCCTAGGATGTTGGGCATAACAGACAGATATACTAAGCATTAAGTCATAAATTATTTATGTTATGAGTTTGGTTTTAGTTGCTTCTTGCTTATAAATATACATTTAATCCTACCAATATGATTTGCCATATTTAAAAATTCAGCAAGAAGTGAATTTTGCTGTACCTAGGTATCTTTGTACTAGAAAAAAAAACCCTCCTGATTATTTGTTGTATATCGTAAAACTTAACAAATAAGTTGTAAAAGTATATTTGATTGAAAAAGAAAATCTATCAAACATTTAAGTATTGAGTAAATAAATTAGCTTTTGAGTAAAATAAATTTGCTTTACAAATACTTTGCATATACACACCCTTTTCAGATAAATATGTTAATAATTATAACTTAATGTTTTTTTTAGCTACAGATTATCATATCATTCCTAACCCCAATATAGATGTTATATCTTAGTTAAAGATTAATATATCTGTTTTTTTAATTATACATAAACATAGAATAAGTTAACATTTCACTTTTTCCATGTATACTATTTTCTTAGATATGTTTAAAACTTCCATTCTATCATATATTCAAGAAATATCTGAATAAAGACATCTGAAAAAGACAATGGGCTTCCAAATTGAATTTCACATTGAACCAGAACTCTTCAGTTGTCCTAGGTAACAATCTTTCACATACATACATATCTTCATCACTTGTTAGTATAACAAACTACTATAGTTTGATTTATAACTGTCAAACATTCTATATACATAACTTTGACATCAATTACTTCTGATAAATACATTAGGCTAGAAATTATATAATTTTTCTTCACCACATATTCTTGAAAGACTTTTAAATCATATTATAATTTGATATTGGTAGATATTGAACCATGAAGCCATGTGCAAGAGAAATTGATCTAGATAAATTGAAGGGAGCCAATTCAGAATGAAATGCAACTTGGGAGTCATTTATCTTTTCTAGATGTTTTTATTCATATATTAAAAAAAAAAAAAAACACACTAAAACATCACATAATTATCATTTGCTATGCGTACACAAGCTGTTAATACAGTATGCAATGCATTGTGACTTCTCCTTATATGGAGTCAGAATCTCTCAGTCACTATGCCCAGAGAAACTTTGTTAGCCACTTTAACTTCCCTTTCAATTACCCACCCTAAGTTTTTTCCATATTGTTCTCTAACTTGCTCCATTCCATTTCCAAAACATAATCTTTGTCAACTCCATGGCCTTTATATCTAAATCCTCCTTATCTTTCCCCAAACCTAGCATAAAAACAACCCACTTTCTGTATAATCACTTTGTTTATATTTATTCTTCCACAACTTCATTATTTGTACCCTTTTTGCTTTCAGGCATTTACATTCAATTAACAGATGCCTAATATTTTCTTAAATTACTAATATTTTTCCATTTATGTGTATATTATCTTCTTGCTAAAGATTCTGTTCAAGCCTTAGTCCTAAACTCAGTTCAGCATCTATATGTTTTGATAACTTTGGTTTTTCAAAAACCACAGTCACCAATTATCCAATGGACAGGATAGGTGTAAAACTATCAAAACATCACCTGATCACCATTTCATATGCTTACAGAGGCTGTTAATAATAGTAGCAAACTCTCCATATAGTACTGCCACTAAGTGCAAAGCTACAAGCTAGATCCTAATCTGGGGATATCGGATAAATAAGTACTAGATAGGGATTTTAACACAAACCTTTTTACATCTAGTGGTTATTAAGTCTTGCACTACTGTATGGAAAGTTTGTTACTGTATGTTTCAATAATGTGTAGTGAAATGAAAGTTTTAAGTATATCTAAATACAGACATATATATTTTTAATTGTAAAAAAGAATGAGAATATATTTAAAAGTTTTGGAGACTGGTATTTAAAAAAAAAAGAAGCTACATTTATTTAGGATCCAACGTTTGGCACAATGACCTTTTGAAAAAGTTACTTCTTTGTTAAAAACATATGAACATAGTCTGATGTATAAAACAGACACACATTCATGTATACACATTGTTCAATCAAAGATATAAGGGTATAATAAAGTCATATTATACATTCATCCGCAGAAGCAAACAAATATGCTAATCCAATTTTCAAAAAAATAAATAAATAAAACAAAACAAAATAATAATAATACTATACCTTAAAAATAAGTTTATAATGATGACAAAATTAATCTCTGTATATATAAATGACCATTTTATGTCTCAAAAAAAAAAGCCCCCAACAAAAATTAAAGATAATAATACTATACTAAAGATGAGTTTTGTGATGATTATACAAATTAATTTATGAAACACAAATATATCCACAGACAGATCTTACTGATCCATTCTTTTATTATTAATTAGATATTTTGCAATGCCAACTTTAACTTCTGCAGAATTTTTTTAAAAATAATACTTTAATAACTTTCTAACTTCCAATGCATTCTATTCTCTGCCATATCTTTCCAATGAAAATAATGAATAATACATTTCTTTAGAATATCTTTCATGTAATCCTTATAATGTAAATGAGATCTACTTCTATCATAAAAACTATACTTAAGTTCATCATAAAACACTCTTTTAGGAAGTCTTGTATTGATCATTTGTTTCATATATTTAATACAACGAAGATATGATTTTACAATAGTGGAGTCTGTAATAAAAATGTAGCAAGTTGATTATATTGATTGGTCTTATAATCTTGCTATTGTACTTTTTTTATGAAGCATCCTTAAATGAAACTTTTCTAAATCTTTTATGCTATATCAATAGGATTACCAAGTCTAGATAAACTAACAGCTCTATATACTGCTAATTTAGTTGCAATAGTTATTTTGTTTGATGAAGTACTTTTTCTATAAAGCAATAGCAGCACAATAAAAGACTGATTTTTTTTTCTTGGAAACTTTAATGATATAATAATACAAATTACAAAGAAAAATATAATTTCAACTAGACATGTAAACTGCATTCAAGAATTGTAGATCAAATCAAATACGGTAAAAGAAATGTGTATTTGCTTGATTCCGGAAATAATCCCAGATTGTGTGGCCTTCTAATTCAGAAAAATAAGGAATAAGGGAGGGGGGGGGGTTCATGTAAAGATATTTCTTGTGTTTTGCTTGAGAAATAGTCATCACAATTCCAAAGGTTTCAGCCTCTGCATATATAGAAAGCAGAATTAGATAATAATTAGAAATCACCTCTGATTTTATGTTATGTATGCAATAGTACTTATTGCAATGATAACTAGTTTCAATTAAATTATAGCCTATAATATTCAGAACATTAGAGATTTTGAACAGTATGTTATATATCTAACTGACCCACTTTTCTTTATTAAAATATGTTTTTAAATTATATATGATTAAAGTTATTCAATTGATTCAATATCTATGTGACTCTGTTTTTACTATATGATTGGTATATTAATTTTGATAATTCCCCAACTTTTAACTTCCAACCAAAGGATTTTAGTTAGACCAGCAGATGGGACCCTGGAAAACTCATGCCTGGTTATAGCAGATTGGTTCAAGTCAACAAGATGAAGGATCTACATAAGCATCAGAGAGAAAAAAAAAACTATGTGAGGTAAAAGACTCATCAATAGATTGATGCAAAATAGAGTTAATTATACATGCGATTGAGAAAAGACTGCTTAATTAATAGTGCAGAAGCAAACTATAAATGCATTTCTGGCAAAATATGATGAGATATACCACCTATGCCATAAATGAGTATAAGCAAGTTTGAAACAAAGGGTTCCACAGATTAGTCATTGTGGATTAAAAATTTTTTCCACATAAATGGTATTATCAATGAAACTATAAAGACGGCCAATTATTGTGAACTGGTTAAGTAAATGGAAGTATTTGTGAAAGAAACATTTATTAAGCAAATGAACAAAATAAATATTTTAATCCATAGCCAGCCAAACATGTCACGTAACATCACTTCTAAAAACAGATATCAAGCAAATGAGTCTGCATTAAGAGATTTAGTAAAATGTTACATCACTGAGTATTTTCTATTAGGAACTTTTTTTATTATAGAAAATGGTGGCTGATCAGCTAAAGCAATAACTATTTTCCATAAGTTAACTATTATATCATGATGTTATCAAAAAGGAAGCTCCAAGATTGTGTTTAACTAAGCTAAAGAACCTAAAAAACTCACATCAGAAAGTAAATGAACAGGAAAATAGACTTAAAAAGTAAATAATATGTTATTATTGAAAAGTTGTTGGCAACTTAGCATAGAATTATAAATGGAAAAAAAAAGCAAAGTCAAAAATGGGAAGCACCAGGGCATTTAGCTAAGACTTTGCATGGAATAAAAGAAGACAAAAAAAAAAAAAAAAGGACAAGGGCTATCAATAAAGAAAAAGCAAACAATAATATATAAAAAGAATGGGCATAATGAACTTTAAAAAAATAATGTTAACTGTTACAATTTGGAATAAACTTGTCATAATGGAAATTGATAATATTAAATGAGTGTCATTTTGGCAAACACGAATTGGGAATTATTAACCCTTAAGCACATTAGTCCTCTCAGTCTGGGAATAATGAAATTCCTATTATACATGCTTTATTATATGTAGTCCTGAGAAAACTAAAACCATTAATAGGCCAAGTAAGTCTTTAAGTATAGAAATTTATATGATAAAGTCAATATTGAAAAAAAAAAAAAAAGAGGAAAAAGTTTTGATCCTTATTCAAAAAGAAACAGGGCAAAATAAATTACCTCGTAAAACTAAATATATGGCTAAACACATAGTTTGTAAATATCACATACTACCTAGCAGAAAAAGTAGATATTTTATTTAGATGTTTAGTCAAGGCAGAACTTTTATATAATAATGTATTTTTAAACAATATTGATAGATTAAAGTTGAATTTATTAAATAGTAAACAGTAGCAGATTAGATGAATCAATGCAGATTATCAGCCTCTATTGAAGTGAACTGGCAAGGTTGATCAGTTTGAAGTCTTCCGATTCTTTAAAAAAAGCCTTATAGCAATACACGAATAACAGGTGATGAACCAAGGTTATAGCGTAATACAAATACAATTCCAAATATCAGATGCAACAATTTTAGAACTGATACACCAAGGTCATCGGGTATACTCAGAATGAAAATTCTAGCCTGCAACTATATCTGGAATCAGAAATCAATATTAACACTGAGAACACATTAAAACATGCTAAGCTTGCCAAACAACAACACATACTGTTAGAAAGTATACAATATAGTTAATAGCAGGGAGACCATGACAAGACATGCACATTGATTCTGATGATCCATTTATTTTCTAGTATTAGTTGATATGTATTTGTAATGAGAAAAATACAAAGTTAGATCAAACCCAGATACCAAGATAACTATTTCTAAACTATAAGAGATCTTCTATTATGGGTTTCCAATAATACTAGTATTGAACAATGAGTCAGGTTTTGCCTCAATTAAATTTTAAGGCTATGTGAGAGAGTGGGGTATAAATCACATATGAACCATACCATATCACCCAGAGTTTTATGGATTAGCAGAAAAAGCTGTTCAGAAATTAAATCAGACTCTCAAGAGAGCTGTCATGACAAAAATATGAGAAGGCCTATCAGTACAATATGACATCAGCAACTAATGGGAAGTTTCCAGCCAAATTGCTCTTGGGCAGAAACTTAAGGAATAAGTTAGCAAACACCACTACTGCAAAATAAAAACCAACTCAAGTTTTCTCAAAGAAAAGCAAATGTGGGATTGAAATAAAGTTTAAATATGTGATAATCTAGAAAAAAATGGGTAAAAGGGACTATCAAAAAATTCATAGCCATCAGATCACAGAAATTGAAACCAAAGTCAGTATAACATGTGGAAGATATGTAACGTATCAAAGAATCTAACACAATTGAAAGCAAATGTACAGAAGATATATATCCTGGAAGCCAATCAAGCGGGAAAAAAACCATTAAACAAGAGAACTAGGCCAGAGCAAAGTCTGATAAAAGTGAATTCTGGATACCAGAAAGTCTGTCCATTACTTGAGAAAATGAATCCATGTACTTCCACCAAGACTCTCAAGAAATTTAAAAATGTCAATGTGACTTCAAAACTTAATGTGAAACATTTTCTTTTGAAGTGAAGAGAGGAATCTGATATATAAAATAGATATATATTCATGTATATATGGGTTTGATCAAATATATAATAAAAGTTTATTGTATATTAAAGTACTTGTATATATGTATATTAAATGTGTGCCTCATTCAATTCATTTTGTAAAAATAATATTTCCATTACCATGAGCTTTTATGATTGTTATCATTCTTCACATCTAACATCTTTTCTATATTCATTACATACTTATTTAAGATTGACTCTAATTCTTCTCTAGAACCATTCTTTCTCACCATTTAGTGATACTATTTCTCTCTCTCCTACATTCCAAAATTTTTGACTCCCATCTCTTCCACTTTTATTCCAATAATTTACTATTTAATTTCATTCTATATAATTATTTATTTTAGTCAACTTCTTTTTATTTCAATAGTTTTCCCATTTAATATTAACATCATTTTTGCTTTCTTTATTCTTATTGGCACATTTATATTCTCTGCATGTTTTTTTTCTTCTTTTACACTTTTACTAATTCTCAATTTTCTATTACTTTCATTCTTTTGAATACTCTCACCTAAAATCTTATTTGTCATTCTACTTCACCACACCAATCCTTATATTCATTCCCAACAAACTTTCATAACTTGTTCTATTTTTTATTTCATATTCTTCTAACTTATTTTTATCATTCACTCTCCATCCATATCTTTCATTATCCGGTCTACTTTTACTATTATTTTCCATCACATTACTAATCATTTTTATTATAAAGAAATTATAATCACTATTACATACTCTCTTTTCATTATCAAAAACTTTAGTTTTCATTAATTTATTCATTCCTTCTTTATATACTAATACATAATCTATTGTGGGAAATATATCATTTCTAGGTCATGTGTATTTCCCCTTATAAATATTTGATAAATTTCCAATGTTCAAATTCACTCTCTGACAAAAAATTTTTCAGAAGCTGCCCATTCTTGTTATTCAAGTTATCAATTTCTTCAATATGCCCATTCATATCACCTATAACCATAATTTTCTTCCATTTTTTTTTGAAACTCTATATATCCTTAAATAAGCATTCATATATGCTATTATTCCACTCTATTATAGTTTGACTATCTCTAATAGTCATATACACTATAGTCACTATCTCAAATCACAAATGTACTCTACACTTTACAGTATTTAAATATTTTTTTGACATTACTCCTATACCACTACCCCTTCTTTCTTTTTTTATTTATACTCTGCCTTACGAAATTTTCCAGTGTACATTCTTCTTCTCTTAGATGTATATCCACTGCTATTAAAACCTCAAGTCCTTTTTAGATGTGTTTCCACTACTGTTAACATATCAAGTCCTTCATTTTTAACAATTTTGTTTAATTCCAGCCACTTTTCTGGTCTCCTATCATCTTGCATATTCAATTTTTTTTCCACACAAGCTCACTATAGTAGTGCCACTCAGTGCAAGCCAGAGTAATCAATGAATGCTAGAATGTTTGTGCACAAAATCCCTATCTAGTGCCTACTTATCCAATATTCCGAGACTCCTCATTGATGAAAGCCACAATTTGGAAACTAGTCTGGAGATATTAGATAAGTAGGCATTAGATAGGGATTTTGTGCACAAACCTTCTAGCATCCATTGATTATTCTAGTTTGCATTGAATATATGAAGAGTTTTAAGTACTTGTTATAATACTATCAGATCATTTTTTGATTTCTAGCCGGAGGATTTAAGACTTTGACGAATTCCTGCCTGGAAATAATAAACCAGGAATTTAATTCGCTTATGCATATAATTTCAAGCTCTCAAAGCACATATTTATACCAAACATATAAAAATTAAATACATGGATTCTTTACCTAAGTTATTAAACTATTTAATTTAATACTATATATACGTCAAGTTATTATTAAGACTTGCCCATTAATAGTGATCCTATAATTTACTTGTTTTCTAATCTTTCAACAATTTAGTCTACAAATCAAATTTAGATCTATAGTGTAGTTATAATATGATTAAAGGACAAATTTTAAAAAATAAATATGCAGTCTATAATCAATACAATAGTTACGTACCCTTTATTTGGACCTTTTGGGATTACCCAAGGTACTACGCAGCCAACTATTACCCATATTATAGTCATAACGCTTACGGGAATACTAGGTGTCATAGCCATAATGAAAAAATTGCTTTTACTTTTTTAATGGCTAGTTTCATATACAATACAAATTATAAATTGAACGTACTGTAGTAGAAAATAATCTGCTGCCCTCTGTTGAAAAAGTTCTGCATGATTTAATTAGCTTAAATTTAAAATATTATTGTAGTATTTATTTTTATAGATTTTAGTGAAATAATTTTTCACTTAAAAATAAAAAAAAACTTTTTTATTCAAGTATTGATTTAATATTATGAAGTATTTGTAAATTTTGGAATTAATTCAAAATTTTTCATATTAGTCAAATTGAGAACCGCAAGAGGGAATTAACTGCTAAATGATATAGAAAGTCTTTTAACTACGATATCGTATATTCACTTATTGAAAATCTCACTAAATTCGTTAGTGTAAAAAAGTTGACAAATAAAATAATATTCTGCTACAATATGTCTTAAACAATTATATTCTATTGGATCAGAAATTTATCTACCGCTTTACAGTGAATTTTGTAATTAATAATAATGGCGGATATAGTCAACATTGAATTAATAGCCCAAAGTTTAAAAACAGTTCGAAAATTGCGATCTTCAGTAGGACAAGTTTTTCAAAATCTCAATGATGGAGTTAAAAGTGAAGATGGAAATGCTGCTAAAGACAAATATATATTGGATATGCAAACATTGCTTGTTACTATCACTTCTCTTGTAAGGTAATTTGGGAAAATAAGAATATTTTTTATATGTTTTAACATTACATATTAATAATTTTTAGTTATGCTGTTATAAATGATTATTTACTTTTTTCAACTATAAATTACATAAAATGTTTTAGTGATCTGGAGAAATTAGCGTCTTCTATGGCAACACCAAGTCTCACTTCAGGCATGCTTAGTCTTAGTAATAGCGGTCTTCTAAGTCAAGATCCAGTTCTCGATAAAACGTCATTATATCAACAACTTTTACAGTCATATAAGTGGGCAGATAAGGTATCTCATGCATAGTAAATATTCTATATCAATATAATGGCTAGTACTTGTAATTATATGTTTCATTTGTTTCCGATGAGTTCCAAATGAATAGTCAAAATAATAAAATTTACTTATAGTATACGTATATAGAAATAAAAAACTAATAATGAAGATTTTGGAATATTATTAAATATTTTCTTCAATATAATGTTTTCGTTTTATAACAGAGACAACCAATATATTTGAGGAGAGGACATCTCCAAAATTTTGTAATAAATAACAAGCACGTTTGTGTTATGCGGCAGTTGTAATTTTACATATAATAAATACATTTGTAGCAACTTTTATTAGCAGAATAAAATTACGAAGAGATCCTTTAAATTTTTATGATCATCAAGCTATAATTTTTAGCAAGAGTTATATTTTACTTAAGCAATATTTTTTATTTAATCTTAAATGTATATTTTAAAATTAGAAAAAATAAAATCTATTTCCATAACCACATTTACTCACTACACTTTTGATCTTTTAAACATAATCCAATCTTAGCATTTAATGTCATCTGCAACATTTTTAAAATGTTTGATCTATTTTAAAGTATTATATAAAACTCCACTTCTTCTCAGTGATAGGGTATGTCTGAATTATGTGCGTTTGGTATCATCCATTAAGTTAACGAACTCTCTGTAATGTATCATTACTGTTATAAAATGTTCTGTTGTATTTTTTATCTATAAAAAATGTTACTCTTTTAATATTTGTAACTTTATAGTAAATTACATACTCAATTTTTAAAATCTTTTTTTTTTCTATTTTCATAAAATGATATGGTTCAACTTAATATTAAACCACTCTTTCCAGTTTTTATAATCTTTTTATTTTAAAATGCTCTAGTTGTAGATAGCTAATAAAATGAGTTATCACTAAATGGCAATCTAAGTTTGTAATCCATTGATACTTAACACTCTTTGCCTTCAGTCATCATCACCTGCCTTGGCTGAAAATTGAAGATTGTAAATTTAATTATATTTATCATGTTGTAAGCAAACACCTATGATTGCAATCACATTCACACATGCATTCTGTTTTCAGAAAAAACCTAACTAATGGTTTAAGACTATCAGGTTTCTGAGAAGTAAGACTGATATGTTTTAAGTCCGATAATCTCATCATACTTACTCATTCATATTCAAAAGTAGTCCATACATGTTCATTTATTATACAAACAATCATAAAAACAGCTGCAAGGTTATATGAAATATACTTTAATTTGTCTCCTTTGGTTCAATCAAAGCAATAATTTCTGTTAATAATAAAAATCTCCTTTTCAAACATAACTGAATATGATCACACTTCAATTTAAGGATAAACATATTTGAGATATGGTGAGTTAAAAATACTTGAAATAGTGAGTAGTTTGAGATAATTTTATTTATAAATCAATTTGAATTTTATAATTAGTTAAGATATTTTAATGAGGCCATTATTATCCATTATTTATTACGAGCTAAAGCAGTTGTCTTCATATTATCAATAAGCAACCCCCCCTTTTTTTTTTTCATACTATCAATATCCCTTCCTGTATATTTTTCAGCATATATTTCATAATTTCCCAGTCCAATTCTTGGTTTTTCTGATTTTTTCAAATAAATAGTCTTTTTTATTTAGTCTTTTTTTTTCACTTCTTAATTACTAATCTCATATTTCTAACATATTGCTTTCGCACTTCTTTAAGTCTAAGTCATTTAAGCCACCAATTATTTTTTTTCACTTTTATATTCCAGACAAAATATTTCCAAGATAATTTTTTGGATCTAATTTAGTGAGCCACAGAATAACCTTCTATCTTTCAGCCATTGCAATTCTCATTCCTATTTATTCCAGCATCAATTGAGCAATCAACATTCTATATTTAAAAGTACCATCCTACTTTATAACTACATACAAGTTTTGCTATAATCCTGTTTGAGTAAGTTTTGCTATATCATCAAAAAATCTGTTACTCTAAGGCCCAATGTTGATTCCATTTTTACCAACATAACAATCAGTTAAAAATAAAATAGGATAGTATACTTACCTTACAATTCTCATTATATCAATTTTTTCCATATTCAATTTCTTATACAAATTTCTTAATGATTTTTTCCCCTAATATATATTTTCTTTTTCAATGTATCCATCAAATTAATCCAATGGATTTTTATCAAGTATTTTTTCAAGATTAATAAATAAATAATATCTTTTTCTGTATAATTATCACCACTCCAATTAATTATCTCAAATTTTTCTATCTTTTATAAATCTCAGTAATTTTTAAGATAGGAACTTGTCTAATCTATTAGAAATTTATCTATTCACATTCCTGATTCTTCTTTGTAACTATATGAGATGTTCAGACGATTGTTTTAAAATCTTCACATTTTATAAAATTAGGTGTTATTTCTTATGTAATCATAACTCTTGAAATTATTGAACATTCTTCCAAAGTCAACAATTAATATTCTCAAACTTTTTTCTCTCATTAATTGAAATCTTCTAATTTCTTTTTGGCCAATTTTCATTTCAATTAAAATTTTTTAACTTTTTTATTATTGTACAATTTATTTCATTCTCCATTTTTTTTTTTTTAAATTTATGTAACTGTAGGCTTATTATTTATACTATACAATTAACTGTTATATTCATTTCATCTTTTCAATATCTGAACTTTCTTTATTACCAATTTTTCATTCCATTTCACTTAAGGCATTAATTTATATGATCCTGCATTTCCTAGCTATACTATTTTTTTTCTGTTATATATTTAATTAAAACTAAGTTTTCATAATAATTCTTTTCACTATATTCTTTTCCTACATCTTTCAATTTTATCTATTTTACACATCTTATTTCACTCTAATAATTCATATTTTTCCATTTCTTATTGTAGTCATCATTTTATAATTCACTTCTTTCATAACCATCTATCTTGATTATAGCATTTAAAATTTTTTTTTTAATAATTCTCATCTTTTATTTAAATTTACATACCTTTTTAGTTTTACCCTTTTTTTTTTAGTTTTTGTAAAAGATAATTTTAATTCAGTCACTAGAATATGCACATGTCTTTATAATACTTCTTCTAAGCTTACTTTGAATGAAAGCAGAATCTAATTGTTATTTATACTTATCTTTTGTAGGTCTTTTTGTCTCTTTCTGCATATATTTATGTATTATTTTCTTGTGTGATTTTTGAATCTCGTCTTAATCATACTATTTTCTCTACAAAAAAAAAGCATATCAACCATCGTTTTTCTCATTTCTTAACTCCAACTTATAATTTCTAATTTATTTTTTCTGTCTCACCATAATATCATTATATTACTATTATTAATATTCTGATTTTCAACATCTTTATATATATTTCACTTTAATATCATTATAACTAATATGCATGTTATATTTGATGAGATGTCTTGAAAATGGTTTAAATCTAATTATCAATTTATATAGTAAAGTGCTATTTATATAGTAACAGTCAGAGCCCAAAAAATAATGTTGCAGTAGGATAATCCACTACATGGAGCTTTGAGATTTCTAATGCAGCTCACAGATTACTATTATATAACATCTAGCATTGTATTTCATTGTGAACTTATTGGATGTGCTTCATTGTTATGATTCATATATCTTTCAACTTTTTAATATAAAAATTTATATAAATGCTTATATGTATGACTACAGAAAGGAGTTACTGTTAACTGAAAGAAGACTCTTGATTCCTCTTGGAGGCCTTAAAGGAACTGAGCAGGGCAAATTTCTAATATCCACTCCACACCTTGTTGTTGCAGCTATTATTACTATGTCATTATATATTGTAACCGTAAATCTTCTCGTGGCCAACTATAGCCATCGAAGGCCATTGCCCTCTCAACTACCTATCGTGCCGAACTCGTTGCAGCACCAAAAATTGTAACCATTTGATTGTGTCCCAACTACGTAAGATCACCAAAACATAAGTGCACTAAGAATTGTAACCTTGATCACTGATCAACTCCCGCTGCACATTGTCAGCTATTAAGAGCTGTAACCAAAAGCATATCATGCTATCTATTTTATGCACCAAAGACCACAATCAACATCTGGAGCAACTTACCATAGACCAAACTAATGATCTAACATAAACTTTTATGATTTAATTTGATCGCAGCCAGGGTGTACCGCGAAGACCTATCATAGTAGTATGATAAAATACATTAAACAAATTATAAGTGCAATGTTATTACTTTTAAACCTTAATTTGCGATTTTTATGGTATGCGACCCTATGGCCGACCATGTACAAGATGGCATAATTTGTGGAACTACATAAGATTATGAAATTTTAAACCATCTATATGATTTTTAATACGAATGCTAGTCCAGGTAAAGCTTTGCAATAAATAAATATAAATACTTGGGTTCTTTTTTTATAGTTTACTATATTATTGAGACTCTTATTATACTGACAAATGACAATTTAAAAACGTTAAGTAAATATATTCAATCATGTCATTATCTGGTAAATCTGTTTACAAGTTTAATAATTAATTTATATTTTATACTAGAATCAACTACGCAAAGCCACAATGATGGAAAAGGTAAATGGGATTTTATTGTACCTTACTCATCATAAACTACCAAAGACGAAAAGCATCCAAATGTTTTCTCAAAAAATATTTATAAACTCTTATATCATGTTGACGATAATATGTAATTCAAGGTATGCTCTTCAATGTATGCTCTTTAATGTATGCTTTATCCAAAGTTTATGATTTCTGATTTTATGAATGACACATAGCAACGGCACAGTAAGTTTAATTATAAATCAACTTTTATTTACAAATTTATGAATAATAAGTAATTAATTCCAATGTTATAATTAAAGACATAAATAAACAAATAAAATAAATAAATGATAATTCCATTGACTTTCTTCAATAACATCTCATAGGTACAGTTTTAAAATCTAATCATACCTTATTTCAATCTAATATAATGAATATTGAGGAGATTATACGAAATTCAGCATCAAACTCATGAAATATTTAACGTCATTTCCAGATTCAATAAATCCCTACCGTAAACTTATAATCATATAATAAATAATATTATGTCTGTAGGATTTAGCTATAATGTAATCATTAAATAAAGTGAAAATGTAAACTTACATTCCGGTAAATAATAATCAACCAACAGTTAATTATCATGAAGTAACTTGAATAGAGTGTCCTGCTACAATTTAATAATCTAACTTATAAATTCTACTTACACTTGAAAGAAGATGATTTAGCAGATCAACTAAAATACTTTGCCCAACTTATATCTGTGAAGCAAACATATTCCTGTGGATGTATTCATCTACACGTAGGAATTAAATAACACTAAACACTTTGGTGGATTTATACACCATCATAAAGCAATAAGTACAAGTACACCATTCCGCGGATTAACCACCAGCGCAGGAATGAGTGTAAAATACAAAATTGGCAATTAAATAATCTGCGGATTAACCACCAGCACAGATTAATGCCTTTTAACATTCTAAAACAACATTACTATTTACTTCACATTAAAGTGCAAAATCATCCCCCTCAATTATTCTGACCATTCAGAAAACGCTGACACTTCAGCAAATGTGGGTTCTTGCATAATAAAATGTTACACTAATCAGGACAACTAATGTACTAACTTATCTTGCTTAAAATAAAACATATGTAATATAGTATAAGTAATATTAGTATAGGAATATAAATCTGGAAAGACTTACAAAATACCTCACAAAGATTGATACATCTCATGAATTCATTTCGTACTTTTCAAGCTTTTCGCAAGCGCTATTCTCTTGAATAAATATTTTATTCAACCCCTATTAATTTAAACTTAATAAAATATAACTTATGAACTTCACATGCAAGTTCATATAACGATAAAATTAAATAATACATTATTCATCAAATACATAAAATTTAACAGGTGTGTGTGTGATATAAATTAACTGTATAGCATTTTATAGTTCACTACATGAATTATAGCAGGTGCGTGTATCACAAATTGGATTGTATAGCATTTTATAATTCCAAATAGGATCCGTGGAATCCATGTACGATGCGTCGAACAATAAATATACGAAGCAATAGCTATATCTTTAGTTGAATTCCATACATGCAATTTTATCCGTTTGTATTTGTTATTATAATCACTATTAGATTACCGATTTTACGTGGCTAGATAAACATGAAACAATTTCAAAACATGACATGCAGAATTTAAATGAAAATGTTTTTCAAAAGTTATTAATCTCTACATTTCTCTATTAAAAATGTTCCAAGTTTATCACATCCATGCGAATATTTATTCATCCACGCTTAAATCTAGGAATACTAATTATAGCAATTAATTCAATCATTCCAACTGACGATAAAATTAGAAAATAGCTTTGATTAATTCTTTGAAGACTATTTATTATCCAAATGTTAAACAAATTAACTAGCAAATAGATTACTGTCATTGTAAAGTTAAATATCAATCAATACTATATTTTTATTAGAATTAGATACGGAAATATTAAACTATGTTGATAACTTAACATTTTACTTGAATTTAAACTTTTTTTTTTTTAAAAAGCAAATTTTTATATTCATAAAAAATTCTGTAATTAAAATACTTATTTAATTTTTCCAAATTGTAGAATAATAAACATTTTAAAACATACCAAATTCTTGCAATTAATTCTTTTAAATTTAAACTGGGAAGCTCCGACATTTTAAAAATGTAATATTGGGAAATTATTACCGGTGATTCGATCCACTTGGCCAGCCGACTTGAACAGACTTTTAAATTTAGCAATTCATCTTATAATTAATTACCACTATGTTATATTTACGTTTATAGCAAATTTTGTGGTAATCCGTTTACTTATTAACTATTTTAAAATAAGCTTATCAAATTTACACCATTTGCCTTTTACCATTTTCTTTTCTTTCTCCCTCCAAAAGCAAACTAACAGACGATCTTCCCTTAAATTCGCGCTCTTTTCTTTTTACATTGAGACGCATACGTAATTACTGTATTTATTTTTAGTAATTAATTTTAATTGAACAAATGGTTTTTTTTTGTTAATTCAATAGAAATAATTTTTAAGATCATTTTAAACAAATAAAAATAAAATATTATTTTTAATACTATTTTACCAAATTTTAATGTGTTGTCAAATTTTTAAAAAGTTAAACATTTTGATATGAGTTAGCATATGGGAAGAAGCAAATTTAAATTTATTAAAATACTATAAGAGAGTAATCTGTTCAAAGTGCAACTCAAGCCAATCAAATCACCAAAAGAAGAAAGAAAAATTTTTATATTAGTTACATCAATTATTATATTTTATACTAAAATATATGGTTACAGTTTATAGTATCTTAACATGGATGGAATTTTCAACAACATGCATTAGCCAGCATGGTGAATTGATTGGCTTTTTACCTCAGAGTTTAAGATCAAGAAACACTGGACTTTCTTCTCAGTTATCTGGTAAGGCAGAATAAATATGTGAATGAAAATTTTTTTTCTAATATATATATACAATCATGACAGACAAAAATAAATCATAGTCCTTATTCCTAGGAGGCTGTAAAGTCACTAGCTAAGGCAGCAGTTGGTGGCTGAAGGTGGAAAGTGCTAAAATCCAGGCTGCCATCTGATGACGATTTTTTATTTAGGTATTTACAATTGCAGATTACTTTCAAGTGAAGAAAGATTGCAAGAATTGGAAGAATTGTCTCATATTATTGGACTTGGAAGTTAGAAGAAAAGGTGAAGAGTCAAGTGGTATAAAAAGTGGACATATACTCTACTACAAAGGCACATATATTGAAAATGCAAGTGGAGTAGGATTCATTATAAATAAAAAGTGGAATAACATTGTGGATATTGATGGTATATCATACAAAGTGATAAGAGTAGTTATTCATCTTAATAGCAGATACCAAATGCAGATAATTCAGGTTTATGCACCAACAAGTTTTCATAGTGATGAAGTAGTAATAGATTTTTAATGGATGTACAAAAGGCTTTTCATCAGCCTAAACAATATTTTTAAAATTGTTATGGAAGACTTTAATGCTAGAATTGGTAAACAAATGAAAGATGAAAGTACTGTGATAAATTTGGTTATGGTAATAGAAATGAGAGAGGATATAGACTTGTGAAGTTTGCAGAAAAATAAAAACTTTATTTTATGAATTGTTGGAGAAAAATGTTAAAAAGAAATGGACTCATACAAATGAAAGTACAGCACAGTTGTATTATATTTTGACTAACAGAAAATACATATTCCAAGATTGTAATGTTTTTAATGAATCATCGATTGGTAAAATGTAAGATACGTGTTAATGCAAAATTAGAGAGACAAAAATTATTAAGAAAAACAATATTTATAGTTGATATTCCTAATCTTTAGAAACATTCTAATAAATTTAAATTAGAACTTTCAAATCGTTTTCAAATATTAATAGATGTTGAACATGATTCAGATTTGAATGAAATTAATAGGAAAATAACTGATACACTTAAAAACTGCAACAAAGATAGCTGGTAGAAAAAAGCAGCAATTGACCAATAAAATTTCTACTGAGACTAAAGAATTTACAAAGAAAAGAAATAATATGAAGATATATAAAAATGATGCATTAAAGATTGAATATCTCGAATTTTGTAAAATGGTGTGAAAAAGAGTTGATAATAATATAAGAAAGTATATTTGTAAACTAGCAAGGAAAGCTGTAAAAGAGAATAAAAGTCTCAAGAGTGTAAAACAACATTTTGGTATTAGAAGGAAACATATCTGCAATAAGAAAAAAAGATGGAACTATTACTAAAAAGAGAGATAACATCATGAAATGGGTAAAAGAGTTCTATCAAGATTTATATAGTAATAAAAAACAAGTACTTCCTACACCTATTATATCTTCTGAATTACCCAGGATTTTAAATGAAGTGATACATGCAATTAAATTTATGAAGGAGGGAAGAGTTTCAAATAATGATGAAATTATAATCAATATACTAAAAGAAGCAGATGAAGAAATAGAAAAATTATGGCTCAAAGTTATATACCAAATGTCTAAATGATAAAGATCTATTACATGATTGAAAGAATGCAGTATTAATATTAATATTTAAAAAGGTAATAAAAAAGATATTAGAAGATACAAACCTATTGTTGTTTTATCAGTTTCCTACAAAATTTTTACCAAAATAATTGCAACTTGTCTATAGAGAACTTTGGATTTCAACCAACCAAAGAACAAGCTGAATTTAAAAATGGTTTTAGTACAGTAGATATATCCAAGTATTAAGAGAAGTTATAGAAAGGACTTAATATGAGTTGCCATTATGCTTTGGATTTGAGATTATGAAAAGGCATTTGATTCTATAAGCATTTCTTCAATGTTTAAAGCATTGGGTCATCAAGATATAGACCCAGGATATTGTCATATTCTGAAGAATATTTATAAAAATGCATCGGCAACAATTAGATTACATAATGATACTATGAAGCTTAACACTGAGGAGGGTGTAAGACAGAGTGACTCCATATTTCCAAAACTTTTTACAGCAGTGCTGCAAGAAGTATTTTGTAGATTAATATGGGAAGCTAAAGGAGTAAAAGTTAATGGAGATTTTTTAAGTCATTTACATTTTTGAAATGATATAGTTGTTTTGGCAAATAATGCTTCAGAGCTTCAGGAAATGTAGCAAGAGTTATCAGATGAAAATAAGAAAATAGGACTAAAAGTAAATGTTAAAAAGATTAAAATGATCAATAGATTTTCTCAAAAGATGAAAATAAAGATTGATTATGATGAGTTAAAAGAAATTAACAACTACAAATACTTGGGTCAGATTATTACTGCACATAGAAACAATATATGAAATTATTCATAGAATTAAATTTGGTTGGAGTGTTTTTGATAGAAATAACTTAATATTAAAAGAAAATATGCCTATTTGTTTAAGAAAGAAGGTTTTTAATAAATGTATTTTACCAGTTCTTACTTATGGATCTGAGACTTGGACACTTAATAGAAAAGCAATAGAGAGACTTCATACTACTGAAAGAAGTATGGAGAGATGCATATTAAGAGTAACAAGAACTGATACGAAAACACAATACATAGGTAGAAGAACAAATAGGTGTTAGTGTTGAAAGAATTAAAAGACTGAAATGCAGTTGG
Organism: Epiperipatus broadwayi; assembly: GCA_028023455.1. Lineage (NCBI taxonomy): Eukaryota > Metazoa > Onychophora > Udeonychophora > Euonychophora > Peripatidae > Epiperipatus > Epiperipatus broadwayi. Next base: position 179,211 of record JAQFVV010000635.1, read on the forward strand.
GTTGGACATATACTGGATTTCAAGAGATTGTAAAAGAACCAAAAAGAGGCCATGTGAGATGGATCGATGAAATAAGAACATGTGTACCTGGTGATGTGGAGAACAGAGGCTAGAGATTGGATAAGATGGATTGAATTTGGAGAGACCTTCATCCTGCAGTGGATTGATAATAGTTAACGATACTGATTATACACATGCTTAATTCAATTTATAATGTTTATTTAAAAAAAAAAAAATTGAATTGATTAAATTCCTATATGACTAGAATATGTTTGTTTTTGTTATTTATTAATTATGTAAAAACAACTCATTAATGATTCTATTTTTCATCTACCATTTTTAAGTAAATAAATCAGTAATTGTCTACAATGTAAATTGTACACACACATATATTTATGTGTCATCTATAATGTAACAATTCAATGATATTAGTAATATTTAGTGACCGCGCTTTCAGTCCTGTGTAATAGATTCATGATGACTTAACTAAACTGACCAGTTAATATTTCAGTGTATGCTTAATGGAACAGTAGTGCTTCTTTGATTAATAATGTAACATTTTCACTCATATATACATACAATAAAATTTGTTAAAAATGAAATGGATTATAATTTCAACCTGACTTGAATATTTGGGAGCTTAATTTACTATAAGAAGCATATTTAATAATTGTGTTACAATAAAGTCTTTTATATAAAATATATTGCTAGTTAATTTGATTTGAAAAAAATAATATTTAAGATTCTAGTACATCTGATGAAGGAGCTTCCCTGAAATTGATTTGATTTTTTAATAAATTCCAAAGTTGGTTATTATATAAAATCTAATTTTATTTTACAATGAGCTTACTAGACTGTGTTAAATGATCCAACTTTTGTATAAGTTTTAGATTTAATATTATACATACAAATGTTACTACCATAAATAAAAATCCTATGATTTATGTAAACTATTATTTCTATATAAATAGAAAAATCAGAAAGAGTGCAATTTAATAAATCTGAGATTATAGTCTGTGATAAGTGAATCTTGGACTATTTTTCAGGTCACAGCAGGTTTATAATTTTTTTTCAGGCAAAGGATTTTTGGACTATTATTAATTAAAGAATAAAATGCCAAATTTATCTGTATGGTGAGACATTAGTCAAAAGTCCTAATAGAAAATAAATAAAAAATTGAAATCTGATAGGTCCTTTGTAATTAATAGTGGGAAATATCATGGTCTTTTGAGCATGGAGTTATGGTTGTTATTATATTTATATGTTGATTAAAATTGAAGATTAGAATCACTGATGGTGTAAACCACTAATTGATTTGAAGTAAAGAACTTAGTATATGCAATCAGTTACTATAACTTTACTTATAAAATAGTATTTACAAACTATACAGGACGTATTAAATAATATATGCTATTATGAAATAATGAAATATTTTGCTAATCATATTTAACATACCTCATACGTGAGTTTGCATTTGTTTGTTGTAGTTTTATTTAAGATCTTTCAATAAAGTTTTTAAGAATAAAATTGATGACAATCTAATAATCTCCATGCAAGTATTATAAATTTGTTGTTAGATATATATTTTAAATTAAAAACTTTTTTAGCAGCTCATAATAAATACAATAATTTGCAACTCTTGATATTGATATCTTTTAAAGTAGGAGTTTATTCAATAAAATATTAGATATTGGAACATTCTTTTGACCATTTAGTGTTTAAAAAGTGAATTAATTGTTATAATTTGATTTTTTTTTTTTTCTAAATCATTATAAATTTCTTTTTGTATTAGTTTCACGAGTATGCTAGTCATGTCTCACTCATTCTAAATGCTAATCCACTCAAGAGATCTAGTTTATCATACTGTGTCAATGTAAAGCGAATGAGAAAGGTTCAACATAGCAGTCATGCTGTTTCATCACAGTAAGTATATAATATCTAAATGAAAATTTGACAAATTGTTTTCACTCAAATAATTTATATTTTAGTCAAATAATAAATAAGATGTTAGTGTATAATATTAATTATATTAAATAAGTGATCAAATTATTTTCACAATTCTCTTCATTTAGAAACATTTTGCTGAGAATTTTTCAAATGAAAAGGTGTCATAATTGTGTAAATACTGAGATGATTTATACACCATTACAATCCAAGCATTGAAATTTTACATTATAAATCTTTTTTTTCTGAAGATTGTGATATCGGAGATTATCATACCATTTGCACCTTTTTAAACACTTTATCAATATTTTTATTTGTATTACACTAACAGTTTCGACTGTCCTGCAGTCATCATCAGAGTTCTTGTTGATTCTATTACCAATAATCAACAAGAACTCTGATGATGACTGCAGGACAGTCGAAACTGTTAGTGTAATACAAATAAAAGTATTGATAAAGTGTCTAAAAAGGTGTAAATGGTATGATATGTTATATTGGAGATTGCATTAATTAAATTTACAAATGAAAAGTAAAAATTTTAGAAGTGCATAGACGATTTGACTCTTTTTCATATTAGATTTCATAATGTTATAACAGCAGCTAAAATTCATAGAATCTTTCAAACAATAAAATTTAGTTAAATAATTAATATTTCAATTTACAACGACAGCAAAAATTCATTTTCATTAAAAGTAGCAATCCTATGGATGGATATCCATGAGCTCATGTGACATTCAGGCACCCAAAAGGCAGGTTGAGTAGAATAATTTCATTGAATTGACCGAACTGACATTTTTTTTTTTCAGGTGTAAATTGATCAAAATATTTTTATGTAAGAATCTGTCACTATCATTATATTAATCTGTACAGGCCAAAGTAGTAATGTTAACTTATTTGAGATATAAGAACTTGTAGCTATAATAGTCTTCATAATAATTTGCAAAGTAGTTTTTGTTGATCAGTTAAACAAGTTATTATCATTCAAGACTTGCTATTAATGATACAAATTTTTATTCCAGATATATCTATATTGTTTTTCATAAAAGAGTAGGCAATACCATTAATGTTATTATTGTATGATTTTCACAAAACTGATTCAGTGAAATATGGTTTAGTAGCCTCAGACAGAATAATTTTCTTGTAGAAGAAATGCTGTAATTCTCATTGTCTAATAAAACATACATTTGAAAACAGCTTAAATTTGTGCCTTGCAGATGAAACGACTACCATTAATTAATAGTTTTTATTGTAGTGATTATTCTTTTATTTGTTGTAGTGATTATTCTTTTTTAAGTACAATTTTATATTACTGATAAAAATAGATGTTCATTTGTACATCATGCTATTTTTTTATGAAAAAGTATCTTGAATTTTCTTAGTCCTTTGATGTAGTAAACTGGCTGTATGTCATTGATAATTTATGAACTTTATTCCAAAAGATCGTATTCTAATTGCTACTGTTGAAAATATCAATCCAGATAAACTTATACATTTAAGAATTTGATCTTTCTTTCTCATGCCTTCCTTTTTTAGTCTGCCATATCTTTTAATGACCTGATCAAATTACGTTTTATGGCAGTAATATTATTGTTATCAAAAACATTGCTTTCATAAAGTAAAGAATCTTATTGGCATCAATAAATCTAAACTTATCAAGGATTTATAGAAACTATCAGCCTCCAAGTATCTAAATTCTCATGTTGAAAGCTGTTCATAAATCTAAACATCTCTTAAAGTTTTCAGTGGATTCATTTTTCTTTTTTGATCTTCATATTGTGCTGTTGATTTAGCTAAGCTCCATTGCATGAGTTTAGAAAGATTCAGGTCGAACTGGCTTCTTAGAAAAATTTTAATCCAAGGAATTATGAAATATTTCCTTGATGCTTTCTTTTTTTCCAAAATGCAGATAGCTCTTATTAAAGTTATTAAGACTTATTTAAAATAAATCATCTGACATTCTTTATCAACTACATTTAAGTGTCATTAGATACAAATGAGGCTTGAATTTTATTTTATATAAAGCAGATTTTATTTGCTTTATTTGAGAATGTGAAAAATAAAATACATACACATGTTAAATGTGATTTTTTTTTTTATAGTCAATAGGCTTATATATTTAAAATATAATATAATTGTTCTGTGTTATGATATATAAAGTTGAAAGCATGAAATATTTATTATTGGAGTTAACTAGAAAAAGTTTAGAAATTGTGGATGTTTATGAAACAGGATAAATGGACATGAAGTGAGTATGAGAATTTTTTGTTTTTAAATAAAAACTAATGCAACAGTGTAACAATTGTCTTATGACTAAGAGTAAGAGACAGGTTTTATAAGTTGCAATTTTGCAAATAATAAATAGTTGAAAGCTATTTCAAGAGATATGTGTTATCACTAGCTGTAATTGCCATTTAGTATTAATGATGATGAAAGACAGAGACCACATATGAAAAAATTAAAATAACTGGAAATATACAAAAGTAGTATAATGTTAATGGGAAATTAGATTGTGTGAATTAAAACTGAAAGAGGTGAAAGATTGTGGAAAATAATATAATAATAATGAATGATTGATTCAAAATTGCAAGAGAATTATTTATATGCAGAGAATTTTAGAGACATAAATCCAGACCATAATTTAATAATTTGTTTTGAAATTCATAAAGTTAACATTTTAAATTTTCACTGAGCAAACTGTTTAAAATTTTTAGAACCAGAATCATGGTAATCTGCTGTTTGATAAACCACTGGCTCATTCACTTTATTTCTTTTTTCCAACTATTATTCAATTAAATGTTTTTACATTCTGCTTGATAAATCAGAACAAAATTTTTATAAATTCTTTTAGCAAATGTTAAAAGAAACTAACTATTAGATGTTAAATGTACCAAAGATAGATATAAGATTTTAAAATAAATATTATAATTAAGGTAAAGAGTGAAAGTACTTAACATTTATTGTCATTCTATTACACAATAATTTATGCAGTAAGCCAAACAGCTAATAAATTGATATTACATACATCACTTTCTGTAGATGGAATGGGTTTAATGTACACAAAGCTTTTCTGTATGTCAAATTGAAATTTTTGATAAGTTATAATCTATTTATTCCAGCAGATATATTGTTTATCATTTGAATAATGCTAGCACAAAATTATTTTGATTAGTTAGCCACTTTTGCAAATGGGAAAGATTAAGAATGTTATTTTCTTCAAAATTCATAACTAGATTTTAATTAGATAACACATGTACATAAAATTTTACCTTGAATCTTTAACCATTATTAAACTCATTGATTTCTAAAATTTGACAAAATTATTTCATCTTTAACAGCATTTAAAATTTACACTATTTTTGAATTTATAAGAAATATAACAAATTTTAATCTAATAAAAAATGATTTAATATTATTTGTCATATTGAAAAATTGTTTTTGGAAATACACTGATTGAAAAATACAGCATTTATCAATTAAGTTTATATAATATCTATTGAAGTAACTTTTATGGGCTGCAAAATTTGACACCCAGACTTTATTGGCTGGAGCACTTTTGTTACCATAACAATTATTAATTAATTAAATAGATTTTAAAATGTGAATGTTAAAATCTTAAACATTAAATTATGAGTTGTACACACATATATAAAATACTATATATATATATACAAGTAACCCTCCTACAACACAGTTTTGCTCTAACATGACAAAATCATATTAGATGCTACCTATAACATGATTTCACTCCAACGTGATCAGACATTTGCGGAAACCTTCATATAATATTGTACTTTTACTATTTAACATATGTATTATACTGGTAAATCTTATTTATCAGTAAGGAGAGCATGCAAATAAATCAATGTTCCTTAAGATTATTGTTCTTAATCTGTCATTTCTTAGATATTGTTTATGTGATATTTTATTCTGTAACCTATTTCCATAATAATTCCTTATTCAAAGTCAAATCCATTTTATTTGTTCACTTTATGAAAGTTCTTTTCCAACAAACTGATATTCTGTGCTATTAAAATACTTGTTAAAAGATTATAAAATACTTTTTTTGTACAATATGCTTTAAAATAATAAAACATAAATCTATAAATTAGAATACAAAATATATTCAAATTACATTTAAATAAATTTGACACTCTTTCCTATTCATCTGTTTTACATACAATAATCAGTGTTTGTATACCTGTTTTAAATAAGTTAAATATTTTAAAATAATGATTTCTTTTGTATATATAGATAACTTAATATTGTTTAATCATACCAACATATAAATTACACATATACCTTAATAATAGTTTAAAGTCCTATTTATTGATATTTAAAGATTATTTTGAAATTATGCAGTAAATAAAATTTTAATAAATAAATTTGTCAATACACACTTTATTTTATTGCTGATATCACATAAAGCCATTAATGTATCACTAATATTATATATCATCAAATTTTATTGTGTCATCCTTAGATTAAGAATAGCCTTTCTATTAATTTTGCTGCATGATAAATAAAATAAATTTTTAGAATTGAAACCAAGCTAATGAATTTTTCCTTTTTTTTTTTTGTAGATAACATTACTAGGTTTAAACTCAAATCCCACTATAGTAGTATATGTTTAGAAATCTAATAGTTGGAGGAATTCCTGATTTTTATTATCACATCATTTAATTCATACAATTAAGGGAATACCCAAATTTTATTTTATCAAGACTCTCTCTCTCTCTCTCTGAGTTAAGTGCACATCCTTGTATATTTTGTGATTCAAGTATTCAGTTTGTGAATCACAGAATTCTAATGTTTGTGGTTGTGGTTTTAAACGGAACATTTTGGGTATGTGTCAAAGAGTATCTTTATTTTTAAGTCTAATTTTTGTAAAATTAAATTCCAGTCCCAAACTACATTTGATAAAAATAAAAAAACGTTTTAAGATAAAATTTATTTTTCTGGATGTAAAAATACAGATTTTGGATAGTCTTATAAAAGGAGAAAAAGCATCACATATTACAAAAACTCTTAATCTACATGAAGCAACAATCCAAACCATTAAGAAAAATGGGAAGAAAATCATAAGTTGCTATAGGATCTTCAATATCTGTAAAATATGCAGCTCGTTCCCATGTGCCAGTAATTAAGAAAATGGAAAAGGCACTCAGCATTTGGATTGATGATAGCTGTCAAAAAATGATTTCATTGGAAGACAATATCATTAAATAAAAAGTTCTTAAAATTTACAAAGACCTTAAAGAAAATGGAGAATCTTCTGTCAGCCCAGATTTTGTGATATGTAAAGATTGGTTGAAAAATTCTAAAAGCATTTTGCAATTTACAGCAAGATAAATCTGTGTTGACTGATCATGAAGCTGCCAGGGTCATATACAGAAAAAATTCAAAAAATTATAGAAGAGCAACAATGAAACTGGGCTTTGATGGGAAAAAATGCCTAACAGAACTTTTATATCAAAACAAAAAAATACTGCATCCTGATTTAAGGCATCTAATTATCATGTAACACTAATTTTGTGTAGAAATGCATCAGGAGACTTTATGACAAAATCCTTGCTTATTCGTAGATCTTCAAATTCTTAACTTTTATTAAGACATAAATAAAAACACCTTACTGCTATATTGGAAAGCAAATTCAAAAGCTTGGGTAACTGAAGATTTATTTACAGAATGGTTTTTAAAGTATTTTGTGTCAGATGTTGAAAATTATTTAAAAAAGAAGAATTTGGACTTTACAGTGCTGTTACTATTAAATAATGCTCCTGGTCACCCATAAGATTTGAGTCATCCCAATGTCCAAGTAATGTTTTTACCACTAAATGCTTTCATTACTCCAGCCATTGGATCAAGATATTATTTATATCTTTAAAATTTGCTACAGCAAAAATTCTTTACAATGGATTTTAGACATAAATGAATTGAAATCAATTGGTGTAGTGGAAACTTGGAAGCAATTTTCAATTGAGCACTGTATTAAAATCATATCATTGAAAGAACTAAAAACATCAATGTTAAATTGATGTTGGAAAAAGATTTGCCATTGTCAGTTGAAATAGAAAATGGATTCAAATCATTAGAAAATGAAATTGGGGGCATATTAGAACTTTCTAAATCGATCAGAGTTGATGGTTTTGAGAATATGACTGTTCAGAATGTTTAAGATTTATTGATGGAAGAAAAAATTGGGAAGCGGATTCTCTGGAAATGGCTCAGAAATTGTTTGTCAAGTCAATTCTGAGGAAAACAGTAGTGCTGAAGATTATGAAGCTCATAAATTAACATAAAAAAATTAGGAGAACCCCTAAACTTAGCTAAAAATCTAGAACTATTTTTCTTGATTGCTGATTGGGAAATCTACAACAACCTAGTAAGGACGGGAAAACAAACCAAAATTACAGATTTTTTTTGAGGAGGACAGAAGATGCAAATGATGAAAAGTATTCAGTGAGTTAAGATGATATTCAAGCAAAAAAACGTTTATATTTATACCAAGCAGTGATTAGGAAGAAAATTATTAAATTAAGATTATTAAAATGAAAATAATTATAGTTTGTTTCATTTAGTTTTGTGTTATACATAAAATTATTAATATTTTTAATAAAAATAAATGTACTTGTATGAGTTAAAAAAATTGTTTTTAATAAGTTTTCGGAATCTAACCCCTCTTTTTATATTATCTCTGGGTCTTATATATATATCACAGTTTTACACATAGCATTTTCTAAACAACATATCGACCATGTTATAGGAGAGTTACCTGTATATATATATAAATGGTGTGTGAATAAATGTTTGCATGATCAATATATAACTCAATGTTAAAGAAGTAAAATTTTATAAATGTTGAAGTAAAACTTTATTTAAAATGAATTTTACATTTTTAGTTTAGTGCAATCAAGAAAATAATTTTGTTAAAAATAAAAAAGTCTATTTTGAAATTCTTTTTAAAAAAGAATTTTCTTAAAAGATAATAGTTTTAATCATGTTTATAACATAAATGTGATCAAGATATTTTAGATTAAAAGAACTAAGAAAAAGCTATAAATACATTTTAAAACTTTTTAAATATTATGCAGATAATAAATTCTAATAAAAAAAGAAACAATTCTGTAGCGTAGATGTTTTATAATTATTTAGGAATATTAATTACATGGAAGATTTTAGATTTTTCATTGTTTAGAAAAAGTAAAAACTGTTTTATGGTAAAAAGTTATAAAAATGAAAATTTTCTTATAAAATTTATTTTTTCTTGCTTGCTTCTTTCTTATGTTATTGTATATTGTATCAAGTAACCACTATGAAAAAGTAGTCAACTTTGAGTGTTATATCATTCATCATTAATTATATTCAAATGCTATTGACAAACTTCATACTCTAGGGCCATAGTATCAATATATCTATGCATTGTACAATAAAAAAAGTCTAAATATTAAGCATTTTAAAAATCTCTTGATCTGATCTGCAATTTCTGTAGAATCTGCTATAAAAAGTGTATTTTCTTTGAAGGGAATGACAGTCTTATGAATGTTAATAACTCTTAAATGAAGTCTGCATTAAGAAATATAAAGAAATTAATAAAATGGGCAAAACTATACATATTGCCACACACAGCAAGCTAGAGTAGATCCTAAGATCTAGGTGCAGTGCTCTCAGATCCAAGCTCCTCACTAATGAAGGCCACAAGCCAGAGACTAGTCTGGGGATATTGGACGAGTAGGCACTAGATGGAGATTTTATGCACAAGCCTTCTGGCATCCATTGATTACTATAGCTTGCTGTGTGTGGCAATACGTATAGTGAGTTTTGCCTGTTTTAATAACAGTTCAAAGTAAGCATAAGAAATGGTGATCATGTGAAATATAAAGAAGCTTCTTAAAATTATAAAAGTCTGAAATAAATCTTTACATTTGTAAAATATTATGGTCATCTGTTAACAAATTCATGTTCTCAGCTAGCAAAATATATTATTAAAATCTGTGATATAAATTGAACAATTTTACTTATTTACAAAATTCAGCATATTTGTTCAAACAATAAATGGTAATGAAATCAGCCAAAACATAAGATAGAACCAGTGATGAATAAACTGTGATTTTTAATTTGTTTTAAAGGAATAAGGCTGATTCATTACAACTTAAAATATCCATATTACTTTTTCTTATTGTATTTTTGTTTAATATTTGTATCTAAATGTATTGCAGTATTAGATTTAAGTATTTTAGAAGGAATTTACTTTTTTTAATGCAAGTTATTAAAATTATGAAATTTTTGTTTTACAACACTTAAATAGAATTCTTTATTTATTATAGTGGAATAGAAAGAAATGAAATTCTATTGCTTTTTTTTTTTTATCATGCTTGTTTATGTTAAATAAAGAAAATATAGATTGCAAAAATATTATCAGCAAATTAGTTTTTTGAATTTAGAAATGAAGAATAAAATAGTGTACTTGAAAGAAAAAGTAACTAAATATAGTAGTAAGCTATTAATTTTAAAATTATTTAATAGAAACTTAAAATTGAAATATAAATCGAAGCAGGATTGATAAATTAGTGTTCATGCATATTTATATATTCTTTATATACTTAATGGAAAGGGAAAATTCATATTGATATAGTTAGTTTTAAATTAATCTTTAAGCCAACTGGTAAAGAAATTTATATTAATGAAAATTGTTTGTTTATTATAGTATGATTTATGCCTGCAATTTTTTTATCCAGATTTCATTAATCAATGTGAATTGATTTTAAGATAGAAATCAAGAGTTTGTAATATTGACCATAGGGTTTCTTTTTATCTTTTTTTTATTCGTGTTCCATGATTTTAGGAAATTGTTTCTTTTAATTATATGCCTAATGACTTTTTGGGTCAGGATGATTGAATTGAATAGCCTGTAATTTCTTGAGGGTTACTTTTATTATAAATTTCTGAAGTTTAAGCATTAGGATGCCATGTTTTAATCAATTGGAGGTATACTGCATATGCACTTTTTGCTCTCTCTCTATATATATATATATTGTAACGGGAGAAAGATCTTTGAGATTCGCATATACTGACCCCGGGGGCACCACTAGTCCGAAAACAGGAACTAGACATTTATTTTAGGGTGGACAGGATATGCGAATCAAAAGGCACCGATCTACACTCAGGGAGGAACAAGATATCTTAAATATTATTTAGACAGTTGAGAAATCAAAGCACAAAGACAAACGTCAGCCAAATTAAGTTTAAACAATTTATTAATTTTATTAAAAGTTGTGCCATAGAGTGAAGACATCTAGCCACGAATACAAAAGTGACTTATGTTAACATACGTATATTTACCAGAGAGTGCACAAGAGTACGACAAACATGAAGGCATTAAACCTTTTGGCAATAAAATTCTCTCACTTAAAATATAAGAAATGGTTAGGATAATATCTTCTTGCTGGCCAGCTATAAAATTACAAAAACAAACAACAACTCTAGCTTCCTAAATCAGAGATAATAAAACAGTTACGGTCCCGCCGGAGATCAACGAAACCAGCGCGAACGTTCGAGCAGTAATATTCTAATTACTGTCGTTAAAACGCCGCAGGACTGCTGCGCGTAATACTACATTCAAAGTAAACGTGGTTGATCTCACCTACAAGACAGCGACAGATATTTGATTACAATCTTACGTAATCCAGAAAGAAATGACTACTTTCAGCCAACCCAAAGAAATAACTTGACAAATAGCCAGCAAAAAGATTTTGTTGTTTGCACAAAAAGCGCAAACGAAACATGCTTAAAGATTCTTTATTTTACAACTAAGGGCAGGTAAATAAATAAAGATTACGAAAACTGCCAATGTGTTTTATAATAGTTAATGAAATAATCAGGTATATATTAAACATATAAAATGCAATCACCTTATGCACCCCCTGATAAACGAAAATTGCAAACAAACTTGGAATCTTAAAACTAAGATTCCAAGACACACTTTAAATACTAGAAAAGAGTACATACAGATAATAAATAATTAAAAAAAAAAACAATATCATTTTAAAATATATTTATCATTAGATTGAGCGGAGATTTAATTAAACGCAATTTATTTACCCTGGCTAGAATAGGAAAAAGTTTAGCTTACGGTAAGACAGAGTCCTGATAATAGTTCATCTTTCAGGTCCTTTGACAGCGGCAAGGTAGAGGCAGTGTTTATTTTAGAGGTTCATGGCATGACTGAAGGAGAGCTGGTAGTCGTGGGTCCGTCCTTTGTTTTAAATTAGCCAGACATTCTAATGATGGCAAAACTCACAGCGGTGGATTTTGACATCTTGCACAGCAACGAAGTTTGTCAATAATTATTTAAGTTTTTAGTAGGAATTAAACGTCCAAACAGCTACTCACAATGGTATCTCTTTGCCTGCCATAATCCAAGTGTGTATCTAATAATGAATCTCTTCTCTCCAAAAATTGGCGGGCTATCCTTGCCTTGCTACATTTCCTGCGCAAAACTTTCATTAGTGTCCATTCTATATTCCAGGCAGGGCAAATATTAAGTTCCCGCTCAATCTAATTTAAGACTTCCAACCAGGGATAATTGAAACAAAAACGACAAATACAAACTAAATCTCCACTTTTTAGAATTAACTTTAAAAATAATTACAATAAAAGCAACAGGAATATATAATTAGCAAGCTTGCCTGTTTTTAATCAAATTGATTAAAACAGATGGTGAAAGTAAACTATTTTACAATCAATTTTATAAACATTAAATAATCTATTTCAAAATATAAATGCGTATGTGTTTTAAATAATAATAAAAAAAATTGAGTATTAGACATTTAATGAAAACGAAGTTGTTTTCCCTTTTTAATTTTAGTAATAAAACCATTGAATCGGAAATCAATCCGGCTCAATATATATATATTTGAAGTTAAAGGTTAATAAGTTGACTTACATACCTTTTAGTGAATAACAAATAAATAATGAATAACATAACTTATACATAAGTAGGGTATCAATAATTTTTTTTTTAGTACTAACCATTTAGAGAAACTCCAACTTCTTATTTGAAAGTATTCATTATATTATTCTTCAGAATTTAAGTCTCGGTTATAATTCTTCCATTTTGTCTATAAATGTATTTAGAACTTAATGAATAAAATATTGCCACTTATTGTAAAGAAATATCTTTCATTTATTAATTATATACAAAATTAAATTTTGGTTTTTCTTTTCTTGAATCAATTTTTTGTTCGAGTACTTATTCAAATAAATAGATGTGAATCTGTAATATTTCATGTTTCAGTTAAAAATATAAATTGTTTTCATATTATTAGTTCATCATGCACATTACAGATAGTAGTTAAACATATGCTCAAATTTTAAATGATAGGTAAATAAATTAGTTTAATTTAAACTCATAGATTTTAGAATCTGGTAAAACATAGCAAATTTTTTATTCATCTTTTATATTTAATGAAGTTAATATTTTGAATCTGAATTCAGATTTTACTATGACTATTTTTATAGGTGATTTATGTTTATTTTGTAAATAAATCTTTTTCATTTTATTATATAAATTCTCTTAAACGTTTATTAATATTTTAGTTTATTTATTTTAAAATATGAAAAATAAGAGAAAACGTATGTAAACCCTAATCTAGCATCAACAGAGATAATGCTTACTAGTTTGGGCTATATGAAAGGGAATATATAATTCCAAGATGTATGCATTATGGAATGGAGTAGAGAATGTGTAATATGATACTGCATTCCAGTAAGAGGATTAATTTGTACTAGATTCATAAAAGTGAACTATAAGAAGGGATTTGAACCTATTCCTTAAGGTCCAGACTCTACCTTAATTCTTGGTGCCCAACTGGAAGTTAAAAGTGGGACTGGATTGAATGAATCAGAAAATTAAACTAATCAAATCTTATCTTTAAAAGGTATAATTATATCAACTTCTACTCAATGGCAAAATAGTATCTGAATCCTTGGAATTGAAATCCACTTCAGTTATTTATATATTTTTTTTTTATATCCTCAGATGATCATTACATAAGTTGTTTATAGTTAGATAAAATCAAGCTAACTTGTGAGTTTATGAAGGTTCATAAATATATTTCATTTTAAATAGCATTAAAAGTTTGTGCTATTTCTGGGTTTAAAGGAAGTAAAAAAAATTTAATTTAATAAAACATGATGTAAGATTATTTGTGTTTAATGAAAGATTGTTGTTTGAAATACGCTTGGCTTGAAAAATACAATATTTATATATTAAGTTTATGTAATATTTATTTGCACATAAATTAAAATTGTAAATATATATATAAATAATTTTGTTATAATTTTACAATAATTTTTTTTTGTTATTGTTGTAGAATTGTTGATTCTTTAACTTCTAGTACAGATCGATTATTTCCAGATATGAATGTCACTGTAACTAGGCCAATGGGAAACTCAGCAATTCTGCAGGTAAATATGTCATGCTGAACATAAAAAAAAAGTGTAATCTTATTTACATATATTTTTTATTTGAGTATTAGTGATAAAAATTTATTAGTACTGCTATAATTCTGGTCAAGGTCTAAATTTAAATGAGCATAGAACTTAAATTATTATCTTTGTGTGATATTTTTTGAATTTTATTAATAATTATTTGCTGAAAGATAAATCCTAAAAAAAAATAGATTATCCTTTTCAAGCCCTTTTATTTTTTATTCTACATTATTCAAACATCCATAACTATCTCTCTCTTAATATCTTTTAAGTATTTTTCATAATTCCTCAACCTCTAAGTACTTGCTCAAATCACTTTATTTTTGTTTAAACTTTCTCAACCATTTTCTTTTTTTTTTGTTTTCTCCTTATAACACTTTAAATTTTTATGGTATTTTTTACCTTTTCTCCAGTCTTCAAACTTTTTTTCCTCTTATTATCCAAGTATTTGCTTCCTATGATATTTTGTTCTAAACTCTGAATTTACAAAAGTTTTTCTTTAAATCGAATATTTACAGTTTTTTCTGCAACTATAAAACCCATGACTAAAATAATAACAAATAATATTTCCAAGCACTTTCAACTTTTACGAGTCCTTATCAAGGCAGTGTAAAAAATTCTATTTTCTCCTAGGTGATGAATTTAACATTTCATTGTATTGGCCAGGAACAACTAATCAGAAAGCTGGTTAATTTCGAATTCATAGCACAAGATGAATTTTGTATAAGATATGATTCTTTAATCTTGCGTTTTTAAAGAATCATATCTTATACAAAATTCATCTTGTGCTATGAATTCAAAATTAACCAGCTTTCCGATTAGTTGTTCCTGGCCAATACAATGAAATGTTAAATTCATCATCTAGGAGAAAATATAATTTTTTATACTGCCTTGATAAGGACTCGTAAGAATTGAAAGTGCTTGGAAATATTATTTGTTATTATTTTATTTATATTAAAGAAACTCTGTATTAACAATTGACACGAATTGTTGTTTTATTTTATATTTATATTATATACAGAAGTATTATTTATTTTTTAAAACCCATGACTAATAATATAATTTTAATTTTAAATTTTTTATCATTACTTCCTTTGCCCATTAAATACGTAAAAGATCATGTAATAAGTGATTATGCAATGAGAATGAATAATGATTAAGTGGTTGTAATTTGAAACAGTTGTTTTCACAATATATAGTTTACACTTTTACCCTTTATATAATGATAACTTTTATCTCTTGTTACATACTACTTGTAACAAGAGATAAAGATTACATTGGCTCATAAATTGAAATTTAATATTTATATCTAACTTTATTAAGTTTACTCATTGTTTTACAATATTTAAATTCTCCTTTAATGCATATGGTACTATAAGTACACATTTTCATATTGATGGTAGTTAAATCTGAATGCAGCTGGTGAAGACCTGATAGTGGAGAGCATTAATATCTTATCATGGGTCTGCTAATATAGTAACTGTATACATTAATATTGTAAGTTTTAATGGAATTTTCTGAGTATTAATCTTGATAAATTTCAGCTGTGATATAATGCGGCATACAACTAATTAAAATCTAACATTGCAAATTAAAATCTCATCACATAGCAAATTATTTTTTATTTGTCTGACCATCTTTAAACTGCAGGTGGAAAGACTTTTAGCTTATGCTCTAATAATAAATGAGAGATAGAACAGTCATTAATATTTTATATGTATGAAAACTAAAACTATCCCAATTTCTCATATATTTCCCACAAATAAACAAATCTCTCCCATCACTGTCGGCTACTTCATTTATATTCTATTCCCCAAAAAATAGTAAACAAAAATTTAATTTTTTAGTTCTCATTACAACTGTTTGGCAGCATGATCCAACATAATATCACATAGATATTATATCTTTTACATTTTATTTATTATGGGGTTTTTAAGTTATAGTATTATAAAAGTTTTTTGATATTTTATTTAAAGTATCTTTTATTTAATTAATTTAACCTTTTATAGATGTTCATTAAAAGAATATTAATATATTCATACACATGCATAAATAGTCAAAATTGTTTGTTTCTTGCATTTTTTGTTTTAAAGTCACATTGATAAAATGGGAAGGTGGAAAAATTCTATAATTTAAAAAAAAAAAAGACATTTTTTCTTAAATTTATATTAGACTATTATATTTAGCTGCAATATCTTTAAATTTTTTTTAAAAAAAATCTGTTAGCTCTGATACAAAAAAATGCTTGAGTCACATTTTTGTTTTGGTACAAACTGAAATAGTTTTTAATAGATAAAACTATTAAAAGTAATTTCAAAAAATATAAGCACAATATATTATATATTTGTAAATGTATACATTGTTTGGCTACTTTTAGTAATTATTAAATTGAATATATAGGACTAATTTTAAAACTAAATTGTATTATAGATAAATGTACCCACATACTATATATATATATATGTTAAAATGTCTACTGCATATATATGTGTATGTGGGATTATGGAAATATGTATTGTAAACATTATAAACAAAACAATTATCTTTTGATTTACACCATCTACTAGGGTGTCTTCTAACGAAATATAGCTTGATTCTTTTCTTCCTCCTTTATTTTTGCTGTCTGATGAAGACTGCATGGTATAGTCGAAACTGTAATCAATAATAAAAGTTTTTTTGCTGAAAAGTGAAAAGTGTAAGATTTTTGAAATTCAAAATATAGCTAATATGAGAGTTTCACATATCCAGCCACCTCATGAGTGCTATGAATCTAGCTTCACCACCCGAAAGCACGCATAGCTACAGTTAACAAAATTAACATATGGAATAAACCTTTACTTAACTAACTTCAAAACATTTAAGCAAATTAATTATAATTAATTTTTTATAGAGTTGTAAATGCAAATATTGAAACTTTCAATAGGAATTTACATGTATCAACTTATACAACTTTAATTGTGATATAGTCAGGCATCCATGAAAGCAAAAGCAGAATGACTTTTAGCTTATTGTTATTTTAAATAAGGGATAAAGATCCGGCATTAATATTTCATACTTGTGACAATGGGAAATATCACAATTTCTCAAATATTTCTGTAATGGAAGAAAGTTAGTGTATATATTGGAAGTGATGAGAATCTTCCCAAACAAACCTCCAATGTAAATAAAATGATTGAAAGTAGAATCAGCATTCATTAAAGCATTAAAAGTAATAATAAACAAAAAACCGTCAATAGTCAACAATTATCTAGTATTCTGAGTATATTGACCACCAGTAAATTGATTATTATAATAAAAAAAATAAGTAAAGTATATGGATTTTAAAGGTAATCTTTACCATTGTGCCATTCAGAGAACTAGATGTCCACAGATAGACATACTTACACCTGTATATTGTAAACACCATTCTGCTCAAAACTAGCTTGGAATCACAAGGATACTAGCAACTGTGACTAAACAAGAGAAAATACACATATAAACTTAAGCTATTTTATATTAAATAATTTTACTGGGGTAATTTACAAATTCTTTAAAGCATAACTCTGTGATGAAATCAGTCACATTCACTGCTATTCCACGGAATGGATGAAGACATCAACACAAAAAAATTAATTTGAGAAACTTATTTTTTTAAATATTTACTTAATAAAGTTAACTAGTAAATAAGAAACAAGAAAATTTAAAAAAAAAAAGCCCAACAATATGATAAATCTACATAATTTCATACATCCTGCAAATATAATATTATTTCATCCTGACTTTTATTAAATAACTAATATTTAATCTAAATGATTTATTTTCATTTATAATAATCAAACTGGAAGAAATCATTTTATAACAAAGAAAAGAAAATTTAATATTAACTTAAATTCTCTTCCCTTTTTCTTTTAAAATTGAGGATGGCCCACATACTTAACATTATGAGAAAAAATAAAACAGAAAAAAAAAGACAGCAAAAAATATTCACTACTGTCAATTATTATATCTATAAAAAAAGATTTATATATGTAAATGTACACTCTCCAATATGTTATTACCCTAATTTTTCAGTTAGATAATTGTTTTATTTCAAGTTAGCATTTTTTTCTTGTAGCTCCAAATTTTCAATTTAATATTTATTTCACTCCAGACTAACATAGGTTTTCAGTTTAATAATCTTTTTCATTAAAAGTTCTACCATTAACTTTTTTTTCTTGTAACTCCAAATTTACAGTATAATTTTTATGTCAGGATAAGGCAAGGTTCAGTTTAGCAATTATCTTCTCTCATATTAGTTTTTTCTTCTTGTACTTCTACGTTTCCAGTACAATAATTTCCATATCATTTAATACACATGGAGACAGTTATAATTTGGGATGAATATATAAAGCTTATTGAAGATTTCTTTCATGAATACCTTTCTTTTTCTACAGTCCTTTTAGTGAAATTGTTACATGGTTGGGTTGGTAAAACTCAGCTTTTAGCTAAAACGTAGCTGTTCTTATAAACTCCATTTCAAAATTTATTTTTTAAACTACTAGTGAAGTCAGTTTAACGTCAGACTATCAGACTTAGTCCACTCTTTACCTCATTATAGCTGGATTGATCAAGATGGACTTGATATTGAAGTCTACTGTCTTCTGCCACATTACCATCTAATCACATGGATTCTCAAAAATGACAGCATTAAACCTTGACTAATTGATTTTATTTTTACAAAAGGATTGTTTTGTTTGTTTTTTTAAAAAAAATAAAATAATTATTGTAATTATTAGAAAAATCTCTTATTATTTTTACTTGCTTAATTACTTGAAACAGCTAACATTTTATTAATATTTTCATTTGGAAAACACATTTCATTTTTTTAGACAGAAAGAGAGAGAGGAAAAAAATCCTTTTATTTGATTGATAACAATTTTTTCTTTTAAAAATTGATAAACATCCTTTTAAAAATTCTACTTATTTCTTTCTTTTTTTAATAAAAATAAAATAAAATAAATAACTAAAATTATTATAAAAAGAGTAAAATATGTCAAGTTTTTTTAGTTAAGCTAAACAAATTTGTGATAAAAAGTTTCTATCATGTTTCAATTATTAGCTGAGATTTGTTTGCATATCTCATAGACTTATTTTTTAAAAGGCACAAATGATTTTTCAAAAACAGAAAAAGCATGAAAGATAATCTATTCAATAATATTGCACAAATGATCTATGGCTTGCTTTGAATAACATCACCATCTGCATCTCTGTGTGATATGAGAAGAGAACTAATTATTTTGAATACCATTATTGATATTTTTTTTAGATTAATAAATAAAGAAAATTATTAATATACCATTTTTTTCTTTGCTAGTTCTTATAAAAAGGAAAATTTTGACTAATGATTTTTATTATTATTTTTGATTAAGTAGCACTTTTTTTCTCTCTTTATTATTAGGAATTTGCTATTATAGTTATATGTTTCTATTTGATTTTGAACTTATATTTGTTTTTGTTTATAATTTAGATAACTTTAGGTCGAACCTTAAGAGTTCTTGTAGCTCTTCGTAGTTTAATTATAGAATGGGTTGTAGTTAAAGCATTTAATGAACACTTATATTTAGAAGATGGAAAGGTAAGTAAAGTATTTAGACTTTACAAAGTAATTTAAATTAATTTTAATGAGTTTCAGAAAATGATTACACATATTCCAATTTCTAAATAAAAGTAACCAAATTTCTGTACAAATAATATTATTAAAGTTAAATTGGGACATTTATTTATTAACATCTATATATGTACACTTTTTTAAAACTATTTTTATTTATGAAGGGATATATGCATATAACAAAGCACATAAAAGTAACCAAATTTATGTATAAATAAAATTAAATTGGGATATTTATTTATTAACATCTATATATGTACACTTTTTTAAATATTTTTATTTATTTATATAGATATATGTGTATAACAAAACACATTTATGTCCATGTGTTAAACAAAGGAATTATCTCATAAATATTTGATGCAGTGCACTAGATTTATGTCAGTCAACTATTAGCATGGAAAAAAAAATTGTTTAATTGAAAGCTCACTCTGCTGTTAATATTTTATAAGATAATTATTTTGTTTAATACATTGATATATATATGTTTTGTTATTTACAGTTTGTATAGAGAATTTAATTTTTATTTAAATATATAAAAACTATTATTTTTGAACAGAAGATTGTTTTTAATTAATTATTATTTCAAATACTTCATGGAGTTACATTAATTAAGGTGTCATGTTTGGTTAACTCTGTGAAATAGCAGAGTTAGAGCTAAAGATTTTTAAATCTAAGCTCAACATTTTTTTCTTTTTAAATGCTTTTATATTAACTTTCCCCATCTGTATATGTTTCTGTCTGTATGAACACGAACTCACATTTTTATACTTCCTAAGAAAATTCCTTAACAACTGAGCCAACGTAAATATTACATTTGTAAAATAAAATTTTGTTAATATTGATTTAACATATTTAATTGATTAAATTAATTAAAAAGCCAACACATAAATATTTTTATATAGTAAACGATCACATGATATGTAAATTTAGAATTCGTTTGTTAGAGAATATATTTTTTATTTTCACATCTTATTATTTTGTAGTTTTAATCATTTTTTAAAATAATATATAAATATAACTAAAAAGTAAAAAAATAATATGTAAAAAATTTTTTTTTAAAATAATGCTTTTATGTAAATAGCTGACTAAAAAGTAGAAAAATAACAAAGTAATCCTCTTCTCAGTTAATTTGTCATTCTTGAAAAATATCAGAGATCTTAAGAATTTAGATTTGTTATAAAGTAATTACAAATTGCAGGAATATTGTTGTTTCATAAAAACGTTTGAGGCTCAAATAAATCATAAAAATCAAAACGACCTCAAATGCTTTTATGAAATGACAATATTACAGAATTTCCAATTGTTTTATAACAAGTGTAGATTCTTTAGCTCTCTGATATTTTCCAAGAATCTCATATTAACCGAGAAGCGGATTTCTTTGTTATTTTTCTATTTTTTTAGTTGGCTATTTACATAAAAGCATTATTTAAAAAAAATTTTTTTTACATATTATTTATTAGTGTGCAAATTACACATAATCTGAATCAGTTATTTATTTATCTAGTTAAATTTAAAAAGATTAAAAATTTGTTTCATGTATTTCAAAATAGCAATGTAACTTTATTAGCAGGAGAGTTTTTTTTATTTATTTCATATGACTATTAAAGATTAAAATTCTATTTTATTTATTTATGTATAGTTTGTTTTGGGGGGTGGGGTGTCTATAAATGATATTCAAAGAACCAAGTTGATTAAGCATATTTTTGTCTGTATTTATATATTGGTCTATTTCCATCAGCTAATGTAAGTATTGAATATCTGGAGAAAAATTTAACTTTTATTTAAATATTCCAAATACATTCAACTGTTAGTAATAGCACACAGGTTAGTATATGCACAACATTTTGAGAGGTATTATTTTCTACTCTTCTTCAAGTGTTGCTGGCCTTATCAGTGACAGTACTAGCATTGGAATTGAACCTGGATCTTTAGATTCTTAATCAGTCAGGAATCAAAAATCAGATGTCAAATGTTAATTGATCTTACCTTATAATTTAATAATGATTAAAGAGAAAATTTAGTTTTAGATGTTTTAAAAAATTAAGTTTATATGATATTAACTCTTCCCATGAGATTGAATTCTGTGCAGTGTCAAGTTTATTTTACATATATGTATTATATGAAAAAAAAAAATTTTTTAAAAATATATTTTTATTAAAAATATAAACGAAAAAAATATCTTTGGTATTAAAAAAAAACTGATAATTATTTTTAAAGTTACTAATATAAAATATTTCATATCTCTGCAGTTTAAAGTCATTGTTGGTTAATGGTTTAAAGTTACAATATATATCAGTAATCTTAAGATAAATAGTATAATTTTATTTGCTCATGTTACATAATTTATTTGATTAAGATAATACCAGAGTTTTTTAATCAGCACATAAATGGTTTTACAGCTGGTCAAGTACATAATGTTAGGAATGTAAATCTATTTCACATATTTGAACATGTTTGTTTCACAAAATAGATTAAATATACTTTATTTAATTGTAGGGTTCTTTTATATACATATGCTTTATGAAGCAGTTTTATTTCTTTTCTTAGTTTAGTTGCTGATGAGCACATAATCACAGTTGGTGCTCATCACCAAAAAATGCATTCAGCTAAAATAAGAAAAGAAATAAAACTGTTTCATAAAGTATATGCATATATATATATATATGCAAAAGAATTACAAGCGAAAGAAAAATTAATATTATGATTAAAATGTTTTATAATCACAATTATTTTTTTAAAATTATCTTCTAAAATTTTCGAAAATTGAATAGCTTTCATGATCTGTTGAATGCCAGTTTTAATACATTGCTAGTTTCATTTACCTGTGTGACACTTCATTCAAGAGTCAGTTGACTAAATCAGTATGTATATATATATATATTATTCTACATGAATAAAGCGTGATTAACAGAGCACAAAAACATTAATTATAAACAACAATTAGCCAAGCGCTTTCGGTACTGTATACCAGAATCATGGCACATACTACCGTTCAGTTCCAGTATGTCGCCATGATTCTGGTATACAGTACCGAAAGCGCTTGGCTAATTGTTGTTTATAATTAATGTTTTTGTGCTCTGTTTATCACACTTTATTCGTGTAGAATAATTTTCATTATCTGACAGAGTTTTTTTTATATTATTTATATATATATAATGACTATATGTGATAGTGTAATTAGTGCAGAAAATTAAGCTAGTAGAATTATGTAATATGTAGTTTAATATTTATTTTGAAGCATTTCTGATTTAAATTAACTATATTCCAAAAAGGTTCTGATACTTATATTTATTTTGCAGTGTGTAGCAATACACTTTTATAGAACAATTTTTATTTAAAATTATGAACATTATACACCTGGGTCTCTTTTTACGCGGACTTATTTAACACGATTTTGAAGTTACGCGATTCGTGTTTCACCGGAAGTCGACCTCCGATAATGCGCTATTACTTTAAATAATAAATTTCGTGCACTTACGTTATATTGAAAGTAATAGCACATTATTGGAATTCTACTTTCATCTTAGTAATTTCAATATTTTCAGTGCTTTATAATAGTAAGATTTTATGCAATAATGAAATTAAAATCATGATTTCCACATTTTATGTATACACACATTAAATTTTACAAGATTATAATGTAAATTTGTTCAAACATTGTGCGTGTTAATTTTGCATTTTAAATCACCTTCTGCTTTTGCTTTTTAAAAAAGAACGTAATCAATTATTAATCATTTAGTGTCCACAAGTTTATTTTTAAAAGGTCAGTAATAGCAGTGGGTACAATTAAAAATTAAAATCTGATTTTTAATTGTAATTAACAATTTAAAAATTACTTACGGGCGACTTGAAATTAATGTGATGTAAAACGAAATTTGATTTTTAAACGGAATTGAAAATTAAAGACAAAAATAAGAATTTAATTTTTAGTTGTTAGTTTTAATTAAATTTTTCCCAGCAGTGGTGAATAAATATCTTTTTATTATCATAAGTCTAAGTTCATAAACAATTACTAAAATCATCGTCGTTGTCAACAGAAAAGCATTAACACAACATGAGCGTGAACTTGGCGCTAGTTGTATTTCCTCTTGTGAGAATAATTGCTGAGATATTCTTGACTTCGTTTAAGGAGAAGCCAAATATATCACATCACATCACATGAGAATCTGATTTTTTACTAGTTTGCAAACGAATGCGTTTTGGGGCAAATAGCGATAATAATTAAAACGTGTATAAAAAAATGTAAATTACTGTACTGGAAATTATGCATAAAAATATATTATTTTGAATAAAATTAAATATTATAGTTAAAAAAAGTTTGTCTTGTATCAATTTTTTTCAAATTTGAAATTTTTTATCAGTCATATTTTATTTCCTTATTTTTTTTTTTGCGCGAATTTTGAAAAATCACAGACCGCATCCTCCCTTTTTCAATGTAAGTTACGTCTATTTTTGCGCGATTTCGTTTGCGCGTGTTTTCTGAGGAACCTATCTATCGCGTAAAACGAGACCCAGGTGTAAATATATAAAATACAAATTTACTTTATAACTGTTATGTTTTTAGCTACTGTTATTTCTTAGCAATTCCCTATCAATTAATTATTGTTTTTATTAGATTAGAAATCATTTTCTGGTTGTTTTATAATAGCGTGTTGAAACCGCTGGAGGGCCTGGTTTGTTTGTAAACAAAGATAAATATAATGTTGCCAGGGCCGCAGCCATGCTTGTTTATTATCACATTTAAAAGTAATATCAAATAAATTTTTTAACACAAAAAAAAAAAAAATGCAGAAATCAAAAAATTGAATTTAAAAAAGTACTTAATTTTTTGTTATTCTTTTCATTACTTAAATTTTTTTGGGCCGGAGTTTTTTTGTATGTATTTTTTGATTTTGTTTATCACATTTAAAAGTACTATCTATCAAATCAATTTTGAACTAAAAAAAAAGTACATAAATCAAAATTAATTTTAAAAAGTAGTTACTTTTTATTCTTCTCATTACTTATATTTGCGGTTTTTTTTTGATTTTGTAAATTACAAATAAATAGATTTCCATTTAATGGTAAAACTTTTACAACAAAAAGTCAAACTTTGGGAAAGGGGGGTGGTGGTTACAATTCCTAACCGAATGGAACGCTCTCACTCGAAGGTTGACCAAGTTTTTACCGTAATTACCAAAAACATAAAAATATACGGCAACTAAAACCAACTTTTAGGGCTGTTCAGGAACACCACGCATGCAGCTTCAAGCTCTTTTGTTTGATAACCCTTCCAGCAGTCAGAGAATCTTTGACATTCGGAAAGTTTCCTATTTCAGCCATTTGATGAAGCTCGCAGTTGTTCTCGCAGAAACGTGACTTAGAGCGTGATTTCATCCGAATCGCGCTTGCACCTACACTTGCCGAATTTTTTGAGCAGGAAATGTGGGCTAGGGAAGCATGAGACTCTGCTCATAATTGTTAGTAGACATTCATAAAAGATGGGAGATAGAGGGGGAGGTTGTCTTAAAGAATATTAAAATAGTTTTGACAATCGGAATTCCAGCCACCCTCACACAATACTGTAGCCAAAAGTGAAATGTGATCGCACATCAAAAATGCTTAGCCCAAATCTGAGCTGTAAGCTGACACAATAGCTTCTGTGGCATATTAAATGTCATGTTTCTGTGCATTAGCATAGAAATAGGCACAGCCACCCCGTACAATGGACTATTTCTAGGCTTATGCATTAGAAATAGAACGTTCGATAGCGGTAGGCCGCCTAAACGGCATATTTCTGTGCGCTATCATAGAAATAACGCCCTCCGGCGGTTTCAACATGCTATTGTAAAACAACCCATTTTCTTTAACCCTTAGCTATGGACTTGAAATTTAATAATGTTTAAAAATATCTAATACTATTGAAGTTGATGAATGATATCTCCATTTTTTAATCATTTATATCTTTTTATTTATGCTTCATGATTTTATATTTTTAAAAATTACAATTAACATATACTTGTACATTTTAATATCTACAACCATATGTTTGAAATGCAAGAGTATGTGTTAGTTGTAATTTCTGAATACACCTGGGTCTCGTATTACGTGATAGATAGGTTCCTTAGAAAACACACGCAAACGAAATCGCGCAAAAATAGACATAACTTACATTGAAAAAGGGGGGATGCGGTCTGTGATTTTTCAAAATTCGCGTAAAAGCAAAGCGCCAACGTAAAATTACTTTAAAATTCGCGCAAAAAAAAAAAATAAGGAAATAAAATATGACTAATAAAAAATTTCAAATTTGAAAAAAATTGATACAAGACAAACTTTTTTTAACCATAATATTTAATTTTATTCAAAATAATATATTTTTATGCATAATTTACAGTAGTACAGTAATTTACATTTTTTATACACGTTTTAATTATTATAGCTATTTGCCGAAAAACACGTTCGTTTGCAAACAATTAGCGCCAACTTCACACTCATGTTGTAACAGTGGTTTTCTAGTAACAACGTAATTAGTAATTAATCTTTGAGACGATGATTTTATTAATTGTTTATGAAACTAACAACTAAAAATTAAATTCTTATTTTTGTACAAAAATTTTCAATTCGGTTTAAAAATCAAATTTCACATTAATTTCAAGTCGCAGTAAGTAATTTTTAAATTGTTAATTACAATTAAAAATCAGATTTTAATTTTTAATTGTCAAATTTAATTATGCCCACTGCTATTACTGATCTTTTAAAAATAAACTTGTGGACACTATATGATTAATAATTGATTATGTTCTTTTTTAAAAAGCAAAAACAGAATGTGATTTAAAATGCAAAATTAACACGCACAATGTTTGAACAAATTTACATTATAATCTTGTAAAATTTAATGTGTGTATACATAAAATGTGGAAATTATGATTTTAATTTCATTATTGCATAAAATCTTACTATTATAAAGCACTGAAAATATTGAAATTACTAAGATGAAAGTCGAATTCCAATAATGTGCTATTACTTTCAATATAACGTAAGTGCTCGAAATTTATTATTTAAAGTAATAGTGCATTATCGGAGTTCATACACCTGGGTCTCTTTTTATGCGGACTTATTTAACACACTTCCGTTGAAACACGAATCGCGTAACTTCAAAATCATGTTAAATAAGTCCGCGTAAAAAGAGATCCGTTTATATATATATATTAAGAAGAAAATGCCTCATTGCTAACATCTCAGTATTATAGCCTAAGCCAAATCTGTATGGATATATAAATTGATGATGTGACAAAATAGAGAACAACAAAAGTTTAAAATCATTGAATGTCATCTAAGTTAGATATTGTCAAAAATTACATGTCATTAAAATTGTATAATGCAAAAGAGTCTGTGTGCGACATCAGTATACATAACATATGGTGAATGCAAAAAGATGATTTTTCTTTATAACTGTATTTTATTCAATTATATAGAAATAAAATTAAAATAATTATTTAGAAAGAGAATTAAATAAGATATTATTTTTATGTGATAGGTGTCTAAAAGCAGAAGAAAGAATTATAGAGGTTACTAAATCGATTTTGAAATTTATGATATCAAAAATGTAGAAATGCAAATTAACAAATTTGTATGTGTATTTGGGAATAATCTGATAATAAAAGAAATATATTTTATTATTTTAATAAATAAATTAAAATTGTATTAAAATGAATTTATAAAACTTATATTGCAAAATATTCAAAATTATTTAAGTTTCTTATTATAAATTTAAAATATAAAAATAAGAAAATGAAATTGTTTTTGAAATTTTATTAAGAAAACAATTAAGGGACTAAGATCAACAGAATGTTTATAAACCAACACTGATGGTAGTATCAATTGACTATTTGTAAATAAGAATATTTGTTGAATTAGAGTCAGTTGTTAAGTTAAATCTGAAGACCATTGCAGAGTCAGAGAGATTAAGATGTTTATTTTTAAAGAAAATAAAAAGTTAGATCTTGGGGGGTATTTTAGAATCCAAATATTAGTGTTAGTTAAGTTATAGGAAGAGTTATCCAGATGATAGTTGCATGTTATCACAGACTGAATTCTAAGTAATTTATAATTCATCTGTATTCCAGAATGCTATACATCAATTTTGTTAGTAAAACTTTCAAATTGATTAGTTATTAATCCTCTCTTCCTAATTATATGACTTTCTGTATAGTAAGTGTGAAGGAAGAACATCCAATCAAATCTACAAAGGCCTAAGGAATTGACTCAGTGTAAACTAAATTGTGAATTTAAAAATGAATTAGGAACCCATCATTTAAGGCTACATAATGTAAGTAACAATTATATGGATTGAAATCAAAAGTATATACTTAACTTTGCTCTGTCGGCATCTTATGAAGGACACTAAGTATACGTAAACTGTAGGTGGGAATATATTTTTGCAAAATTTAAAATACATATAGTTAAAAGGTTTTTATATTTGAATTTAGTATTTTGAATATTTTTGTGTATTTAATTTTAATATTTATATTTTTTGTCTTAATATTTATTATTTTTCCATATAAATAATGTCTTTGTGAAATGTACATTGATATTTAATAGTATATTGTACCAGTACACAATTGAACGGGATGGAATAATATCAACAAGTACAAACATGTAATAAACAATTATTGATGATTACCATGGAAGGGTTCACAGTTTATATTACAACCATCATTACACATTATCAGCCAGGTAGCTATACTAATTTCAATTAAGAATATAAACCCTATCGAGGTGGAGTATCTGTCAGCTACAGCTAGCTTGTGGGATTTATTGGTTTAAGCCAACAGATTCCCCAAATGGTATATACTGCATCATACTCATATTAACATTTCCACACCATTCAAAGTTGTGACTGTACAAATATGTTGATATACCAACTTTGAAGTTGAGATACATCTCACTAAATTTGCCCCAAAACTCGTATACTACAAAGAAAAATATCCATGATCATCATCAACATTTAGATAATGGTTTGCCCATTTATCATGTAACCAAATCCTTCTACAGAGACATGAGGGAACTCTATCATATATCTCAAGCCCTCTATATGTCACACTCAATAATCAAATGACTCATACAATTTACATAGTTCCCCTTCCAATTACGGGTGTGGGACTATTTCTATAAATCTCTATAATCATTTAAGAATGTTATGACAATAATAATCCCAATGTTCATATAAATACCTTATACACTCATCATTGATGATGATGAATAAAATATAACCAGCATAATTCATATCTATCATTCCAATTAGGCATGAATATATCCCCATTAATTATGAGATTATATCAAACCAATGATGATGACAACCCCCCCCCTGATGACGATCAGATGATCAGGTATAGTGTTATGAATTAATTAAATGATAAAATTAAAAATAACAATACTAATAATAATAACCCTTAAAGCCAAATATTATATAATTATATTTATTAAGATTCCTTCCTTTTAATAAAACAAATTTCTAATCATCCAACTGACTTCAGTTATTATATCAATCAAAATAATACATTATTAAAACAAAATACAGTATGTGTAACCGAATAAGAGAATTAAATATATGTATATGCTCCTACCCATTTAAGCTAAGCTGGTTTAAAATGAAATATTCCAATATCAAAAAAAAACATTCCATTTAATGCCTATTCAACATTTACTACCAGCTTTACCATGTGTTATAATTGCAAGATAAAAATCATTTATATGGTGTGTGTGTTCACTTTCATACATGTGAACTCCTGCTCTACTAATTTGCTCCCTTTATGTAAAACCTCTTAAGCATTAAGATCTTATCAGGGGCCCCCCCAACCCTATGCCCGCGGGCACCATGGCACCCGCAGACCATTTTAATGTGCCCGCTGCTATCTGAACACGATAAAGTATTTATCTGATACAAATAAATTTAATTTTTAAAATTTCTTATAAATTATTGTATTATATTGTAATCAAATTGTAGGGCATATTATATTTTTACAGCATAAAAATATAAACGTTAATTATATGTTAAAATTTTATTTTTGAAATAAATTTTTTTTTGTACATTATGTGTATTATTAACAATATCCAACTATAAATTTACATTGAAAAAATAAATGTTGCCCGCCACCTGGTTGAAAAAATAAATGGTGCTCACCACCTGGCCGGTATTATAAAATGTGCTCTTAAGTGCAAAAAGGTTGGGGACCCCTGGTCTAACCTATTTTAACTTATCTTAATTGACGTATGTCTGTATAAGCAGTCACCCACACTCGTGATATGTTAACATATATGTCATATTAAAAATGTTTTTTTTTCTCATATTATCAAGTTCAAGTAAATCATATATATAAAAAAAAATTATTTAAATCTTGAGCGAAGCAACATTCATATCAAACTTACATATGCAAAATAAATATATAAAAAAAAACATTATAAAATATATATTGATAGATTGCTCAAGTACTATTGGTTAATCTAATAAATGACAATAATAAATAAAAGACATATTAGATTACAATAAAAAAATAATATTCAAAGATAATAAAAATTAAGTAGAATAACTTCAAAATGTATTTGTGATGTTATGCATAATGATAATTAATAATAAAAAAAAACTTTTAATGTTTATATATTTAAAAAGAAAGGAAACGATGTTTGACCCATAGAAGGAGATTCAAACGACTACTTTAAATAAGTAAAAAAAAAAAGATTAATAAATTTTTAAAGTTACCGATCCATTTTTTCTTAGTTCTTGAGAATGTCCAAGCTGAGACAAAAGACTGCTCTCTTGTCTATAGTTTCGGGCTGATTTCTGGCACTTCTTTTTCTTTTTACAATTTCAAGCTTATTTCTGGCACTCATAATGAAAACAAAAGAAAACTTTTAAAAACTGCTAATAGATTAGTTGAGGCTTGATGTGTGAATTATTTACATCTTTCTTTATTTCTTTCTTTTCTTTAAAGATGGCAATTCTTTAATAAACCATTGGGTGGAAAAGAAGTCTTTGAGACAGAATGTGGTTTTGGCTTGGTTAACTAGAAACGCGGCCATTCTCTGGGTCTTAAATATATATGGGGGTGCAGACAAAATATTTAACTCATGGTGGTTTGGATCCTGTGGACGAAATTACGCAATTTAACACTACATTCTCCTTTTCCTACTGCTAAGAATATATATAAATACCAAGTTCATTTTTCTTTAAAGCAACAATTTATATATTCTTATAACACCATTTTACTTTTAGCTTTGTTTTGGGGATTGAATCTTTAGTAATCCTGATGGAAATTTATTGCTTTCTTCCACTAAGCTTCTTTCTTTGCCAAAACTCTTTTCATAATTCAGATATATATAGTTTTCTCTTGAATAAACTTAAATGCAATAGTATTCATATATCAGCACATCCACTGTTATAGTATATAAAATAGTACTTTAACATTTTGTTCCTTGAAAATTATACTCATTTCCCCCCCTCCACTTTCACTGATTACAAGGAAGAAAAATAATAATACTGAGCCAATTTCTTCCTCACTCAGCCATTTTTATATCTTAATTTTCACCATTTATTTACAGCTTGTACAAACTATATGTTAATAAAGTTCCTTCAGCAATCAGCCAAAGATTGTTTCAAATAAACCACTGTCATCTTAGAAAAACAACAGAACTGAAACTGATAACACTGGCATCAAGTAATAAAAAAAAAATCAATCTCTCCCTCCGGTGTCAAAGACTGCTCTTTTTTGACAATTTTTTCTACAAGCCATAATTTATACAGCAATAAGAAAATATGAATATGTGTGTAAGCAAAAACTGCAAATATATTGATTTACACCCTGACTTCAGATCACACATGTGTTTTTCAGGGTATCTATCTGCTGACCTCAGGTTGGACTACTCAACAAGTTAGTCTAGCCTGTTTTATTTTAAAAAACAAACAAACTATATAATGGAATTGCTATATTATTTAATACGAGAGTCTAAAACAACTAACTATCTCTTATAATATTCATCTTCATTCATTTTTTCTATTATTACTACTTACTAAAAAATCTTACCTATAAATATTTATAAAACATACAACCAATGACAGGACACACATATCTCACTATCATCATTTGATATATTAGATAGCAAATTTAGCTGTTCTTTTTTGTATAATAATTTTGGGATAGAGCAAAGTGTTTAGATATTTTGCTTACTATTACTAACACACACACACACACACATATATATATATGTCTTGTTTGGTAATAATCAATATTCAACATATTCTTGTTTTAACTATTATACATTAAATTATTGCTAAATTAAATGTATGCGATGCATAAAGTCTTAATTCTCTGAAATATTTTCCATACTGTGTGGTATCTGAATCTAAGAGTTATGCATTGAAAACTATTAGAAAACCATTGATTATGACCAATGAGATAATGTCAAAAGGGTATCATAGTCAGATGAAACTAGTTTATCTAGGAAACTCGATGATATTCTCATAGAATGATCAAAATTATTCTAGAAAGAAATCAAAAGCTTGGTTTCACTATCTAATCTTTTATATACCTAACTATAAAAGTTTTACTCTCAACATGATATTTCTGATTAGTGACCAATGAAGGTATGGAGGCCTTCTAATCACATTAACTTTCTGGTATAATATATTGGAAAAAAATATTTTTTGAAAACAACATCTTTAATAATAAATTTACAATCTAACTTTCAATATCATTTCTAATTATGAAGGATTTGAAAAGCAGGAAAATATATTATTGGGAAAACGTTATCATGCATTAACAAAAACTCTTGATGAAATGGAAAATTATTCCTGATTCGGCACTAATTATGTGTAAAAACACATAAAAATGCCGTTTCCGCGGCCGTTAATTACGAGTAATACAACACTGTTGTATTACGCCATATTATACAGGTAATACAACACTTTCGTTGTATTGCCTATTTATGCTGCTGTATCGCATTCCACGGTAATGCATTTTGCGATAGTGTAGAGTATTTTGCACAATTGAATATTGTCTATCATATGCTGTTACGGTGTTTATATTTCAAGTGTACCTAATTTTTTAAATATAGAATACTTTTTTTTCATTTGTATGTAAATGATGTGTAAATTATTAATAATTTAAATACAGTCAAAATCCTTCCCTCCACAAATTTAAATGTTTAAAACAGTGGCAAAGAGTAGGTCCTAACATGATTTCCAAAACATAATGCGTAAAATCACATTTTCCGCGAGTCAATATACGAGACAAGTGGAAATGGCTGAACAAAACATTCCTATTTATAAATTGTCCAACTTGCCAACCACAGATTCTGACGCTGTATCATTTTTCCAAAATAAAAATGTTTTACCAAATGAGAAGCACTGCGAGTCCGGGGAATGAATGAAATTGTATAATTCAAAAAATATATGGCAATTTCGATGTTCGTCATGTCATGTACAATGTTCTATTCGAAGGAGAACTTGGTTGGAAGGCTCCAGGATAACATTTTGTAAAGCGCTTCATCTCATCTATTACTGGAGTCGCGATCAACTAACACAGGAAGCCATCCATTCAGAGATGGGTATTAGCAAAAGTGCCGTTGTGGAATAACCACTGGACTATGAGAGTTATGTTGTGAAAGTCTCTCATCCTCACCTTGCCGTCAAATAGTCAGGCCAGGTTTAATCGTTTAGGTGGATGAAACGATGTTTACCCGCAGAAAAAATCACCAGGGAAGGATACTTCCACAACAATGGATATTTGGTGGGATGGTAGGGAGAGTGGAGAATGCTTCGTGTCTCCCGTTGCTTTCCGCTCTGAGTCTACCCTTCTGGAAGCCGTCAAAGACAACATTAAACCCAGAACGACCACCTTCTCTGACTGTTGGAGGGGATACAAAAGTAGGGACCTTGAAGCTGCTGGTTTTAAACATCTTACTGTCAATCACCGCTACAACTTTGTAGATCCTACAACAGGCGCTCATACCCAAAATGTGGAGGGTCTTTGGGGCCTCTTGGAGTGGCGAAACAAGAAACAACGTGGAACGTCCAGAAAATTCCTTCCAAATTATCTGGCAAAGTTTATGTGGCGACATCTGCACAAAAACAAAGATCTGTTCTTGTGCATTCTGTCCGAGATGGCTTTCAACACCCAACCTATACCAATATAGTGTGTTGTTTTTGTATGATACCAAAACAAATCAAAGTAAATGAAGCCAGAATCCGAGAACAACATTGTGTTTTAAAAAAAAGAAATCGTTTTTTTTTATTAACTTTACTGTATGTCAAAAAAAAAAAGAAAGAAAAGGCGCTCAACGTCATATTTAAAAAAGACATTATTGGTTTTGCATATTGTTCTACAAAATTTGATTGGGGGAGGGGGGAATTTGTTATTGTTTTTATGAATTTGAAAAAGAAAAATTTTTCCCCAACAAAAACTATTGGAAACCCGATGGGATTGCTGTTAATTAATGTATATAAACAAAAACAAGCGATCAAAATTTGTTTTCAAAAAAGGACTTTTTCTTTTTATTAATTGTAGTCTACTTTTGTTTGTCAAAATTAAATGTAAAAAAAAAAAATAGCGGCAATCAAAAGACTACCAAAATATTTACAGTTTTTTCTTGTTTGTATTTGAACAAAATTTTATTTTTAAAAAAATAATTTGTTATTGTTTTTATTAAAAATGTATATTTTTAATAAAATATCTAAAAATATTGAACGACGTATTCTAAAAATAAGAGTCATGAAATAAGTAAATTTATTTTAATGAAATTATATAATAATGTAGCATATTTTTTTTGTAAAATATTTATATATAATTAAAAGAAGAATTATTTTAGTCTAATTATATTTAAAACATCGTAAGTGATTGTTTTTAATAAGTGTTGGCCCGGTTTCGTAATATTTTATTGTTTTTACACATAATTAGTGCCATGAAGTGGCCACGCCCACCTGTCACATTACAACTGATATATATATATATATTTTAATTAATGAAAATGGGTGATCTAATTATTTGAAGAAAAGGACCACAAAAAAGTTTTCTCTATTCTGGTTTGAAGATGAAATTGCAATCCTTATCTGATATGTATATAATTATATATGTTTTGTATTTATATAATGATTATATGAATAAATAAGTTTTAAAAATAAGAACATTTATTTTACCATTGATAAGTCTTTTCAGCTACAGTAATTGCAAAATTTACAACATTGCTTTGTTAATTGCCTTACCCCCTTATAAATATGTACTGTAATTATTTGTATTCTCTATTCTTATAAGTACATTAATTTTGCATAGCTGCAGTTGCAACTGATATATCAGTCTTCAAATGATGAAAGTTTTCTGCAAGGATGAAAATTGATTGATGAGCAAAGCAGTAATTATTTTAAATAATCATTAAACAGGCAAAACTCTCCTTACAGTAGTGCCACCCTGTGCCAACCAGAGTAATCAATGGATGCCAAAGGCTTGTGAACTCTCCATACAGTAGTGCCACCCTGTGCCAACCAGAGTAATCAATGGATGCCAGAAGGCTTGTGCATAAAATCCTCATCTAGATTTTATGCACAAGCCTTCTGGCATCCATTGATTACTCTGGTTGGCACAGGGTGGCATTACTGTATGGAGAGTTTTGCCTGTTTAATAACAGTTATGTGCCACATAAGAAATGGTGATTATGTGATGTTTAGTGGTTTATAATAATTATGTTAAATTTTTCTCTTTTTTTTTGGCAAAAAAAATCATTGCTTTGTATTTATACTTAAATATATTTATATTTTTTGTTGATAAAAATTATTTTTTTAACTTAGTCATAATGTTTATTGATGCTAAAGAAATATAGTATTCATTACAGTCTCATATTTTAATATGTTTTGTAAAATTTTAACAAATATTTATTTGTATATATTTTTTTATTATTATAGATAGATTTGTGGTCAAAATCAAGATATGAAATTTTTCAGAAAGTATGATATTTTTTCATTGTTTTTCTGTTTCTATAATTTTTTTTTTTTATAATTTTTTTTTTTTAAATATTCTCTATTTTAATTAATAATTGTTTTTTTTAACAATTATTTTAATTTTGAAATAATAATTTTCAGAATTTTTTCAGTATTAAAACGTTATTTTTTAAATTTTAATACAGTTGAAATAATGTTTTTATTTGTCTATAGGTGTCAGATCATGCCAATGCTGCACTTCTGCATTTTTATTCTCCATTAATTCCAGAATTAGCTGTAAAATCTTTCATGGTATGATTTTTTTTTTTTTTAGGATTTTCAGTAATTTTTTAATATAATGACTCAATGAATGATTATTTTTAATGTATGTTTTCTATGCCTGGATTTTTTAAAAATCAAATCTAAAATCTTTTTGTCTAGCATTTTTTTGAATGATTTAAAGATATAGTTAGCTTTAGAAACAAAATATTAAAAGCAGTGGATACATAAAACATCTTCATTGCATATTCATGTATGCTACCTTTTTTGTGATTTTATGAGGAAGAATTCTGATTATAAACAAATTTCTCACATTTTCATGGAAAATAAAAAGCTAATTTTTTGCTTTTGGGTTTTCAGACATTAAAATAAACTGAAAAAATAAGTCTTTTTTTTTTATTATTTTGTGATTTTTAAATTGTATTGTAATTTTGTTTTTTTAGTTTTTGGACTATAATAGTATATGGAATGTCACATGATTGCATTAATTTAGAAAAATGATTATCATAATACATCGAAAGAAAGCTATATATAATTATTTAATCATATATTAATTCTTTTTTATCTTTGTGTTTATGTATTTTTATTTTCTCATAATTAAATATATATTGATTTTAAGAAAAATGCAAGAGAAGACATTAAAAATTATAAATGCAATAATTCTAGTCTATAAAGATCTTATCAAGAACATTTACAACTTGTCTATTAAGAACTCTAACCAATTAAATACTTAAAACAATTATAAAAAAGACCAATGAGTATAAATTATCACTTTGCTTTAAATTTATAGATTATGAAAATGCACTTGACTCTGCAAGCACTTTTAAGCACTTCTGCAATAATTAAAATTTTAGAAAAGCAATACATAGACCAGATACTATCAAATTCTGAAGAGTATTTACAAAAATGCAATAAATTTAATTAAAATGACATGCATTGATAAAGAAAGAAGTCATAGTCATTCTATATTTCCAAAGCTAATTTTAAAGCAGTTTTAAGGGATGCAGTTTGTAAATTAAAATAGTTCAAGCTAAGGAAATAAAAATAAATAAAGATTTTATTTAAGTCATTTAGATTTTGTAGTAGATATATTGTTTTTGTAAATAATGCTTTAGAGTTTTAGGAAATGTATAAGAGCTATAAGATAAAAATAAGACTATAAATAAAAAATAAATACTAAAATGATTAAAATTAAGTTGAATGGCTTTTTAAAAAAGGAGAAAGTAAAGATTGATAGAAATGAATTAAAAGTTAACAATTACAAATACTTTGGTGAGACTGTTAATGCAGATTGGTAATCACAATTAAATTTGGATAAACAAGGTTTGTTATAGAAATAACATAATATTAAAAGGAAATGTGCTTATTTTAATAAATAATATTTTATTATTTCTTACATATGACTTGAGACTTTGATTGCTTAATAAAAGAGAAATAAACCACTATTAGCATCATATGATCACCAATTCCTTTGCTTACACAAGTGCCACTCAATGCAAGCCTTAGTGATTAATGGATGCAAGAAGAGTTGTGCATAAAATCCCTATCTAATGCTTACTCATTCAATATCCCTAGATAATATTGCCAGACTAGTTTCTAGCTTGTGGCTTTCATCAGTGAGAAGCCTTGGATCTGAGAGCACTGCACCTAGATTTTAGGATTTAATGCAACCCTCCAGCAGCCACCTTTTAACTATTTGGTTAACTATAAAGTTATAATCTCAAGATGAAAAACACAATAATTTTTGCAATCCCAGCTCATTCACTTGTAGAGTCATAAAAATCTGAATCCAGTTCAATATCTATATATTTTGGTGTCTTTGGTTTTTTTTAAAAACCACAATCACCATTATTCTATGATGACAGGATTGTTATAAAATCACTGTAACTTTAGATGATCACCATTTCCTATGCTTACTCAAGCTGTTAATACAATAGCAAACTCTCTATACAGTAATGACAGCTAGTTCAAGCTTTAGTAATCAATGAAAGCAAGATTTGTGCATAAATGTCCTATCTAAGTGCCTACTCATCCAATATTCTCAGACTAGTTTTTAACTTATGACTTTCATCAGTGAGGCACTTTGGAACTGAAAGCATTGCACCTAGATCTTAGGATCTAATGCAATCCTCTTGGGATCATAGCTTTTTAGTCAACTAAATAGGTAAAAAGTTCCTGCTGGAGAGTTGCATTAGATTCTAAGCTTAAAGTGTAGTGTTCTCTTACCCAAGGTTCCTCACTGATGAAAGTCATAAGTTAGAGACTAGTCTGGAGATATTGGATGAGTAGACACTAAATAAAGATCTTATGTACAAACATTCTTGCATCCATTGATTACTAAGACTTGCATAGGGTGGCATTACTGTATGAAGAGTTTGCTACTGTATTAACAGCTTGTGTAAGCATAAGAATAGTGATCATGTGGTGTTATAATGATTTTATACCAATCCTTCCCATAAGATAATGGTAACTGTGGTTTTTAAAAAGACCAAAGACACCAAAATGTATAGATACTGATTTAGGTTCAGATCTTTATGACTATTACAAGTGAATGATCTTGGATTGAAAACTAATTTGTTTTCATCTTAGAATCCTAGCTTTATAGTTAACTAAATAGATTAAAGGTGGCTGCTGGAGGCTTGCTCTATCCTAGGATCCAGGTGCAATACTCTCAGATCCAAGGCTTCTCACTGATGAAAGCCACAAGTTAGAAACTAGTCTAGGATATTGGATTAATAGGCAGTTGATAGGGATTTTTATGTAAAAACCTCTGGGTAGCACTACTGTGTGGAGAGTTTGCTAATATATTAAAAGAAAAAATACAGACATCTAAGTATAGAGAGATATGTGTAGGAATAATAAGGAAAGATCAGGTTTGCAATACAAAGGTGGAAAAAAACCCAGATAAAATTAATATCATTGAGAAATTTAGAGACTGAAATGGAGGTGGACTGAACATGTTACTCAAAGAGATAATGGTAGATGGCAATGGAATTTCTAAACTGGAACCCAAGAGATAAAAGAAATTTATTGAAATAATATGGAGAAAAGAAATTATGAAGAGGAAAAACTGAATTAAACTAGGGTAGTTTTTTATCCTGATTTTTTTCTTTCTTGAAACTCATGTGGTTAGATTGAAATTATTCTATTTTGACATATAATCCAATCTAATTCATTAGAGAAGTGAGATTTTATATATCATTTTGGAGAATTGCTATTCATATAATCACTAGAAGTTGGTATTGACTGGATGGCACTTAATAGTAATATTGAATTGATGTGTGCTCATTTATTTAAAGCGAAAAAATGTTGTTTTTTTTTTTTGGGGGGGGGGGGGTTGAGAATGGCAACAAATTGTGAAGCCAAAGCTAAATATTTTTCCTCGGCATTTATATCTCGTATAGTTATACATTTATATATAACTTTTAATAACACAATATATATAAACACCAATATGCAATACAGAGAGCATACCAATAGCTCAAACAAGCTCTTAATTAATGTGTAGTATAAGAAAATATGTAAAATGTCTATCCAGAACACTCTCATCTCCAGACCAACTGGTTTCGAGCTTATGGCTCACATCATGTCACGTTATATATGACTTGTTTTTTTAATTATTATAATTTTACCTTTAAGGCTTTGGTTATGCTGAGGCTATTAAAATATGGTAGATCTAAATTTAGTTCATCCCATATAGCTATTTAAGTTAGATAGCTGGATTTAAAGATATTTTCATGTCCGAAAATTTCAGAGTTTCTACTTAAATATACGTATGAAATAAGTGCTGGGTTTTGAGTTGATATTTTAGATCTAGTGTCCGAATATTCTAGCTCTCCACTGACATGAGCCATAAGCTCGAAACCAGTTGGTCTGGAGATGAGAGTGTTCTGGATAGAGATTTTAAATATTTTCTCATACTGCACTTATTAATTAAGAACTTGTTTGAGCTATTGGTACACTCTCTGTATTGCATTTTTGTGAATACAAGCTTATAAAAGTAATGTCATGTTATAAACACAAATAATGAATACCTCTATTGTTAAAAATTTGAATGTGGTGGAAATATCAACAAATAATCTTGACAAGTAAATAAAATTATATTTTCCCCAAAATCCCTAAGATAAATGAAATGCAAATTGCCAAATGCTTTTGAAGTAAACTCTTTCCAAATTCCAAGTCTGAGTTAAATTTTTATTAAATATGGCTTTTGTTAAAAAAAATTATGAGTATTGGGCCATTATTTAGTGTGAGAGCAAAAAATTATTTGCAGAGGCACTATATGTAAATCAGACTGCACCCAAGTTATGTAAAGCCCAGTGTTTTTTTTTTTAATTGATTGCTTTAACAAATTTTTTTTTGAGATTTAATGTAAATTAAAGAAAAGATATTAATATTATATATTGAACGTGGAAAATGTAGCCAGCCAGAAAGCTGCCCTTTCAGCTTCAGTTATACACTAACCAAACAAAAGATTTTAATATTATCTATTAAATGTGTAAAATGTAACCGCCCTGAAAGGCCGATGTTTCGACTTCAATTATATGCTAACGAAAACTAAAGCATTTATTTTTTTCTCTATATATCATATTTCAAAAATGAATTTATGTACTCTAATTACATTTTTTTCATGATTTAAATACTATATCTCTGTAATTTAAAGCCCTAGTACTGATTT
The DNA here is from genome assembly GCA_028023455.1 of Epiperipatus broadwayi. Taxonomy (NCBI): domain Eukaryota; kingdom Metazoa; phylum Onychophora; class Udeonychophora; order Euonychophora; family Peripatidae; genus Epiperipatus; species Epiperipatus broadwayi. The sequence goes on from JAQFVV010000635.1 coordinate 220,173, forward strand.
TTTTCCAAGCATCTTCTTATTAATTCTTTGCATAAATGTATTAATACACTAACCAAAACTAAAGCATCTATCCCCCCCCCCCCTAAATATCATATTTCAAACATGAATTTATGCACTGTAATCTCATTTTTTTCATGATTTAAATATTATACCTCTAGTTTTTTTCTGAGCATTTTTTTAATAGTGGAGACCATTGTTATAGTGGAATACAAAAACTGGGCTTTCAGCCCTTCATTTTTGTAATAATTAATTGCTTTAACAATTTTTTTTTTTAATATTTAATGTAAATTGTAAATTTAAATATATAAATTTCCAAATTTTAATAAAGCTGAATTAAAATTTATATTTTTAAATATTGCTGTTATATTTGATATTTACTGGAGCACCCTCTGAGTAAAAAATTTAATTTTTTTTTTTTTCCTGATAATCAGTCACAACTAATCATAAATTTTTTCTATCTTTATTAATAGTTATCATTTCTTATATTGGAATACAAAAATGCCAGACGTTTGTGTAATTTTTTTTTTATTAAATATAATATTTGTAATATTTTTTTTCACTTGGTTGCTTTAATAAATTTTTTTTTAAAGATTTAATGTAAATATGTTTTTTTATTAAACATTGCTAATTTATAAAAGTTCATTAAATATTGCTAAGTATGTAATTCATCTGAACTATAATGGAGGATTGACAGACCATGAAAGCACAGAGCACTTTAACATCGAATTAAAAATCTGTGTTTGGGGCTATTTCTGCAGCTGGATGGAAACCTTTACTGCGAAATATATACTATATCTCTAATTAAAAGCACTCATACTGATTTTTTCCTCAGTGTTTTTTATTTAATGGTGGGCTTCCCATAAATGTAGTCGTTGTGTATTTGACACATGATGTTGGACAAACATTCATTCACCAATCAAACAACAGAGAAAATAGATTTTTATATAAAAGATATTCAGTAAACTGCACATTAGTTGCCTATACATTCTATCTTGTATATCAAGGAGACAAGAATAAGCTAATCAATAAATTTCATTTTTTCATAAAAAATGAAAAAAAAAACAACAACATGAAAATAGTATGATATGTTTGAAAAGAAAACAAATCTGAAAATAATATCTTTAGCAAACTGATTAAAAAACAAACATTTTCAATAGTGATTATAATGGTAAAGCAAAAAAATAAGGAAATAATTTAATATGTCTGAAAACCTGAAATTAATCTATTCAGCAAACAAACAATGATTAAGAACAAATATTTCTAATAAATGTCATCAATGGAAACATTCCAGAAGAAATTAAATTAGCATTTGTCAGCTTCACTAATTTAATTTCTTACATAATGCTTCCATTCATCATACATTTTGAGAATATTTCTTTTTAATCATTGTTTACTTGTTGCTAAACTCTATTTTGTAAGTAAATTATATTATTTTCATGTTCTTGAACATATTTTTTCTTTTTGATTTTTTATGAAATATATGAGACTTATTGATAACTTATTTTTGTCTGCTTTATTTTTTGTTGGTGTCTCCATCAAAGATAGTATGTACATGTAGCTAATTCCTTTTTCATGCAAACTCACTGTATTCAAAAGTTCAGATTACAATTTTTGTTTGCCTAGTACTATTTTATTTCTTAAAAAAAAATTGTCTGATGTAATAAATAAGAAAAAATGACTAAAAGTAAATAAGCATTATAAAAGTGAATAGCTACACGTTTGTCCAGCTATTATAAACAAAATGATAATTTTTTTTTTAGAAATGAAAGAATAAATAAATAAATTATTTATTCTAACATGCATAATTTTAAGGTTATTAAAAAAAAATCTGCCAAACATTATTAATGAAACAGTAAGTGAGACTGATAATTGATCTTTTGCAGTGCTTATTTAATTTTGATTTTTTTACCCCTTTTCGTTTGCCACCAGATAATATGATTTTTTTTTTTTTTTTAGAGAATTCAGTTTTTGGATGGGAATAAATACTTCTAATTTCTTTATTGTTTTATTTATGTATAAAAAATATTTTCAGTTGTCAAATCTATCCTTTTCTGCAGAACAGTATGATAGGATGTAGTTACTCATCTGTAGCAATTATTTAATTTTAATTCATTTTCTTTGTAGATTACTCTTAAAAAATGAGAATTTTTTTAAAAAAAAATCCAAATCAATTCATTTATCTTCATGAATGAAACTTCATTTAAATATATTGTAATTAACAATTATTAATTTGCAGTTGCTTTTTAATATCTGTGAATCTATTTTTTTTTTTTTTGTAGGATAGCGGAGTGATAAAAGTGAAATACATTTTGATATGTATTTTCATTTTGAGATGACCTGGAAAAAACTTTGTATAATATAGCAAGTGTAATTATTAGCAGTCACCTTTTAATTAGCATAATATTTTGATTGCACATAACATATAATATTTATAAAATTTTATCTACATTTTTTCAGACATGGCTTCATAGTTATTCCACCTTATTTGCAGTTCCTTGTCATCGCTGTGGAATGCATCTTCATGGTAATATGCCACCAACTTGGAGAGATTTTAGAACCCTGGATGCATATCATGAAAACTGTAAACCATAATTTTATATATTCAATGTAAATAAAAGCACATAAATTTGTATTTTTTATTTGTTTTGATTATATTTTTTAATACAAAATTGATTGTATACTACTATATTTATGTAACAGAAATTGTATATTTATTTTTCAATAAAGTGTAATTTTTTTTAATATTTGGCGTAGATTATCAATCCGCTTGTGGAAAAATTAAAGTATTGAATTTCTATAAAATTTGTTTTATTTTCTATAAAATCTGCATTTTAGAAAATTTGTAATTTTAATTGTATTATATATTTCAAATACTTTTTTTTTTTTTAAAGTTTAATTTTATCATTTTTTTTTATTTCCTCATAGTTAGAAATGATTCTTTGATATTATTTATTCATACTAAAACTGGCCATCATGCACCCATATATGCTGTGCTTTCGTTTAATTTTTTTTAATTGATCATATTAAATAATGTTTTTTAAATAAACAATTTGAAAATAGCTTAACATAGATCTAAGATCTCGACCCCTCCCCCATGCCTCTTTCAGAATCTAATTGATTTTTTTATAAATAAATTGCAAAAATCAGCAATTAAAAGAAAACTTTTTTCATCAGTGAAATCAAGAAAATTTACAGTGATAATTTATTTAAAAGTTTGTAATTTAGTATGTTCAAAAGATTTGAAGAAGTTAAAAATTTAATATTAATATATCCATAAAAATTGCAGAAGTCTTAAGATTAAAAATTAAAAGCTTGATAATAGGATGTCCAAAAGAATTGGAGAAATCTAAAGAGCTATTCCAATTATTAAAGTAATTGTATTAACATTTTTTTGCTCAATTTTATATCGGATTCATTTTAAATTATTTTAATTAAAAACATTCTTAAGAAAAGAAAAATTATCTAATAATTTATTAAAAGATTTCTTAAATTTGTTAGCTTTTTCTGTGAAATATTATATTTGTTAATATTTTATTTTAAAATTGGGAAAGAACTGCCAAAAAAAAAAAAAATTCATTTAATAAATTACGCTTTATTTGCAAAAACAAAAGAAACTAAAATAAGTTGAAACAAAAGGTATTTTTATGATCAATATTTTTTTCAGTGTGATCCTTGAGTTGATGGGAAATTGCATATTTTTTTATTATCTGGTTTCAGCATTATTAGTAATAAATGAAAATCATTTTCCCCTTGTAATTAATTATGGGCTTTTGGTAGTAGGTGAGCGATTATGGCTAAAGTCAGATTCAAATAGATAAAATGTGAGGAAAAACACTATGTAAATTTATTTTCTTCCAGAGAAGTGAATATTACCTGGAAACTTCACTACTTTTTCATGTACTATATTTTTTACATTTCAATGTAGCTTAAATTGTTTGATCTCTCTCTAACTCATTGAGGCTTTCTTATAATATTGACATCAGCTATATATATATATATATCCATCATCCAGCCTGGATTGCTTATTTTTAACAGATATATGAACATTATTTGCATATCAATGTACAAATTTCTCAAACATATCTAAAAAGTTCATCTCGTAATTTGGCACTAATGCTGATCAAGGCTGGTTAATACATAGTACTTCCTATTAATTCCAAATAGCTGTAATTTTTCCAAAAAAAAAGCAATTGATAGTCTTTATGTAAAATATAAGATTAGATTTTCTTCTTATAATTGTTTATTTAACTATCTGAATGTATTTGTTGGATTATAGCAACCAACTATTCTTCAACTACTGACTATTTAAAAATGAAACAATACTATTTTAAAATGCAATGGGAAAATTTATTTTTTATAGCCATCACATCTCTAACATCACACATTCAAAATTTTTGTCGCAAAGTTTGTGAAAATGAGCTTGAAGTGCATTTGATTTATTAAGGTTGAAAGTTTTTATTACAGTAACAGAGATATCTTGCAATCATCCACCCAACTTTTTTGCAGCTAAGTGTTTTGCAAAAAACTTTAGATGTAGTATTTTAAAAATATCCAATGAATCTTTTGTATATTCCTGCAGTAGAAGTAACACATCATTTGCGTAAAACATTGCATTCCAAATAAATGTTTTTCTTAAAATAAATTTCAATCTTTTTAAACAAATTATTAATTAATGATATAGCAATGAAACTGTCTTAACTTTTATCTTTTTATCAATTGCTTAGAATTAATTAAATAAGTTAAATTTAAAAATTGCATGTCCACTATTTCATATATATATATATTGTAATAGTACAGAAAATAGGGGTTAATACAAAGTGAATCTGTGGTTACAAGGTCCCACAATTGGTTGACTATTTTGTAACAGTACACCACTTTATGGTATAATTATGAGGAGATGGGAACTGCCATCATCATCCCTAAATAAAAATATAAAGTAATGAGCATGAGATCATGAGAAATCACCACAGCTAACTATATAAGTATGTTAACTATAAGTTCACCAGCATTATACAAAAGTAATAATTAACCGTCCTCGTGAATAATCAACAATCAATCTGGTGACTGGATTTGAAATGGGTCTACTATAGATCAGGCTAATTATTCATTGCTAGCTTGAAGCAGATTATTTAAACCTTAATTTGGATGTACAAACTTAAGTGCTAATCTATCAATATATAATAATGCTGGGATATTAAAATATACTGATCATCATCAATGCTCTGGCAACTTAGTATCATTAATGTACTGACCAACTATAAACTTAATTTCTAAATAAATACTAAACTAAATAAAATGTGCATGGATTTTAAAGAATATCCCTTTGTACCAATCCAGGATCATCTTCATCAACTTGATACCCATAAATACTAAAATAATCCCCTTTTATATAACAGACCATTATGCACAAATCTAGCTCAGAAAACATGAGCTCTATAACTTTGTGAGCAAGATATGATGCAACATATAATATTACTAAAAACTATTTAGGATTGAATAAGTCATTGGAATAATTTTAACAATGAAATGGTTTATTAATAATAAAAAAATGAAATTAAGGTCTGCAAAATATGGTTATATATATATATAAATTAAGCCTAATTTTGATTAATATATTAAAACCGCAGCTCACAGACATGCAGTATAATACAAAAAACATTTGTCATATAACAAAAAAATATTAATTTTAACATGTGTCTACCTGACATTGATATGTGCATACAGACATGCAGTATAATTTATTGGAATTGTCAAAAAAATAAGCTATCATATTTTGACTTATAAATACCTTGTAATGGGTTTACATGAAACATTAACACAGATGAGTAGTAGAATAATTTATGAATATATTTAAATTGTCATGAACCTTAAATATGAAATTCATTTTTTATAATATATAGTTAAAAGTGATTTAACATTTATGTGTGTGTGGGAATGTATGTACACTGATATTTATATTTTAATTTATTAAAATAATAAAATTAAAATATTTTTCATGATTAATTCCATATTTCAAACAATTTACTTCATTAATATTTCATAATTCTAAGCTTGCATTTTATATACAATTAATGAAACTAACAATTGTTAAGCTAAGTGCTTTCGGGAAATTATGTTCCCAGATTCATAGCTCTCTACACTAATATTGAATATCAGTAATGTATGCAAATTTATTCAAAGTCATTTAAACAGCCAACTTTAGAAATAGTAAAGCAAGTGTCTTCTGTTGATCGCTTTGGGATCACTGTGATGATTCAAGCCTCCCTGACTTTACATTTTGTGTCATTGCACGCTGTACACATCTCAGCTGAAGTTGGGTGGAAAGTGTGACCAGTGATTCTTTCATGCTCTACAAATATTAAGCTGCCTTCGGCCTTAGTTCATGTTTTATTGTATATGTGTCAATGTTGTGATTTCCTGGTGGTGTTGGGGGCAAGTCATCTTGCTACATGATGTGGGGGGTTAGTTCAGGTGTAATTTTATCCTTGCATTGTTGATTAATCTATTGGCAGTTGATGGCAAATGAAAGCCTACTTTGAATTCATTGGAAAGTTTTTTAGCCAAACCTTTAGCTATAGAGGGTATATATGGTAACAGAATCCATGGTTTATTTTTTGTAATTGGGTTGAATCTAAGCTTGTGGTAAAACTTTAACCTTTCTGTTGATAAGTCCACATATATCCACATTTTCCAATTCTGCTACAAATTGCATCAAACTCAAATTTACATAATTGGTGATTTCTAAAAAGAAACACAAGGCTGCTAACTTGTGCATTTGAGCAAGGATGGACATGGCCTCTTATTTTTGGTGGTTTAATTGTTCTGTAGTCAAGCTGTGGTTGGTTTTTCTGAATTTGAATATCAAGATATTTGACCTTATATCTTCCATCGAGGTCATTGTGAATGTTGCTAATTATATTTTCTGGAGCCAATAGAAATTATGTATTGAGTATAGACCATATAATGATGTTATTGTACTATTTGGACCTAATTTGTTTTCATGGTGGTTGAGTATGATACTAGAAATAATCCCACTCATGGGGAGCCCCATGAGCTAACCATTCCTCATACAAAACCATTTGCCCTTAAATACTGTTAGGATGTTCTTATCAAGCCATATGAGACAGTCAATGATAAATTTGACACATGTAGCTGAGCAGACTATTTTTTTTAACTCATTGATGATCTCAATAGATGCTTTTCTATCAATAGAACCATAAAGCTCAGCAATGTCAAGTGCAGCAACTTTAAAATTTGGTTCAATGAATGCTTTCATAATTCTGTCAACAAATTCAAATGACAAATTAATTGTGTACGTCTCAAAGCCCAAGGCATTGATTAGCCATTGGTTAATTGAAATCATGGTGTTAAAATATTGTGCTCTCCCAAAATCTAACAAGTCTCACTGATGCACCAGGCTTGTGTAATTTTACATTCGTGAACATTCTAAGGGAGTCAAGGAGGAGGGGTAAATACTGTAACACTGCTTTGGCTATGGCTTTATCACAATTAGCATGCAAGATGATATAAATAAACTTATCACAGTTAAGTTTGTTATTAAAATCCATATTTTTGAAGTTTAATTTTTTAATCTGGGCTTTGATTTTATCTTTATTCATTTCTGTTCATTAACACAAATCTATCTTTGAGGCAGGTGACTGTTATCTGAAAAAAAATTACTTAGTGTTTTAATCTTCCTATTCCAGTCTTCAAACCCAGCTTGTAGTTGTTTATTTCTAATTATTTTGGAAATGCATGTGATGACTCTTTGTGGGTAGTTTTAATTGTGTATAAAATGCAAGCTTGGAATAATTCCATATTGAAAATGTACGTAAAATTTACACAAGCATGTGTATATGCATATAAAAAAATTAATCAGTTATTAAATTTCTTGACAGTCCATAAAAGTTTTTTTTTTTTAAAAAAAAAAAAATACATCTTTGACTGGTTACTGTTAATTAATTATAATTGTCTTTTAAAAAATGTTCTAGCAAATTTTGTTTTTCAATCTAGAAATACTTTTGTAGTTTAGGAATCAATTCTTTACTTTTAGATTTTTAATTCAAGCGCTTGTACTTTTAAATTATAGACTTTAAATGTCATTTTTTTCAATAAATGATTTAAAATAATATTTTCTATATATATATCACTACTCACCAGCTGTGCTTCATATGTATACATTTATTTGTGCTCTGCATATAGATAAATCAGCACATGTATAGAACTAATTCTTCAGCAAGCTGATGGATTCTCTTAGTGAGTTAGTTCATTTTAAAATGAGACTGGCTTATTGTCATCATCAGTAAAGGTATAATTTAGGTAGCATGGCCTGCTATGATCTCTCTTTAATCTATCATTTGATAGACTTGTGTCAAATCATCCATCAAATACATATTATATACAGGCTAAGGTACACAGAAAGCTGACCCTATTTCCATGTGAATCAAAACTCCAATGTACTAGCAGCATCCAGATCACTGTTCTTTGCCTTCAGTTATTTGTTCATGGTATTTTTGTCCTAATCTGAACAACACTAAGAATTCCCAAGAACCACCCTCTAATCTTTTTTAACATTTTGATAGGGCATGGGGAAAAATACATTTGTTAAAAATATTTGTCCTTGAAAAAAATTAATGACCTTTTCAATTCACTTTAATCTTTTGAAGAACCACTTTGTGGAATTTCATCAAAATATGTTATATAAACTTAAAAAAAAGATTTCTAAAATAGTGGAATTTTATCATTACAAGGATGTCTACTGTAACATAAAACATGCTTGTTTTAAATTCAAAATCAGAATTAATAAAATATTAAGTAGACCTTTTTTAAATGTTTAATTTATAATAAAAAATTTAAATTCAAAATTATTTACTCTACTATTATTCTGGTGTACTGTAGAAAATACATAAAAAAATTGATTTGTGTTTGTTTCTACTTTTCCTTTCAATTTTGTATATATATGTGTGTACACACACTGCTATGTTGTATGCCAGGAAATCCATAATAGTTTCATTACCCACCTTTTGGAAAAAAGGAAAATAGAAATGAAGCATCTATCTAATAATATTTTACGTAATATACATATAAAATCAAAACAAAGTTTATACCTCAAACTATGTATTCATCAAATTTTTCTAGAGATTTGACAGTCAACAGAATCAATAATTCTGAGATAAAGAATTCAGCCACTGGACCATAAATACATAATGCACCATGAACACCAAGAGGGCTACCTCAATTTAGACAATAAGTTACCACACCTAAAATAAAAATGTAAAAATTTTTGCAAAGCCATGCTTCTTTGAATCTTAAGGCCTGGTAAATATCAAACTATGCCCTGCTTTTTTGAGTCTATAGGGACTGAAAAATATAGAACTATGCCTTGCTTCTTTTCTTGGAGACTTAGAGGCTGGGATTTACGGCAGGACTACATTAACTGCACCATGATAAACAATAGGAAGTCAGAAAATGGATTGGAGCAATGCCCAAAATAGAACACATCATAGAATTACATGAAAACATTGTATTCCCAAGCCAATGACAAAACCCTCCATCCATCATCAAAACTGAAGATATAGCTGAACAACTCCATCAATTAAACACCCAATCCAATCTCCAAAAACATAGATTTTCTATTTAACTCTAAACATGAAATATACACGAAAACTACTATGTTATAATTTATAATCATCAATACTACTGTCACATATTTTACAGTAATTTTTAAAATTAATTATGCATAATTTTTTTCTTTCTCAGATGTGGTTATTTGAGATCAAGTTGAGTGGCAATTTTGTAGTGATTGCCATGAGTACATGATCATCATCAGCTCACAGTTGGCTGCCATTTGAAATGATACAAAGACATGGTGAATCTGGAGTGATGGAACTCATCATCATTAACCCCAAGTAAATGCAAATCAAAATTAAAAATATAAATTTAAGGTACATAAAAGTAATGGGCATGAGATCCTGAGAGATCAGCACACCTAACTATATAAGTATGTTAGCTATAAGTTCACTAACATTATACAAAAATAATAATTATTCATTATGAATGATCGACAATAAAATAAATCTTCAGCCAATATAGTGACTGGATTTGAAATGGATCTATTATAGACCAGACTAATTATTTAGCCCTTGACAGCTTGGGGCAAATTATTTAAACATTAATTTGGATGCACAAATTTAAGTGTAAATCCATTAGAATATATAGCAATAAAAATAATGCTGGATATTAAAATGTGCTGATCATCATCAATTTTCTGGCCACTTAATATTAATGTACTAAATAAATAGATATATCTAAATAAATATTAAAATAAAATGTAGTGCATGGACTTTAAAGAATATTCTCTTTGCATCAATCCAGGATCATTATCATCAAGTGGATGACCATAAGCACTAATATAATCCTCTTATATAACAGGCCATTATGCATGTTTCTTGCTCGGAGAACACAAGCTCTATAACTTACTGTGAGCAACAGATGATGCAACATATATTTTTAAAAACATTAGGATTGAATAAGTCACTGGAATAATTTTAACAATGAAATGTCAGTTTATTAATAATAAAAAAATGAAATTAAGATTTGCAGAACTATACACAGATAAATTAAGCCAGTGCTTTAATCAATATATATTTCAAATCAATAAAATCTATTATATATATGGCAAAAATTTTAAATGCTTCAAACATTCTTTAAAAAATTAATATTCCAATTTTTTTTTAAGATCAAGATATGCTTCCACTTTAAATATGTGGAAAGTTATATTGTTTTGCAATATTCTTCTGAGCCAATTTTACTTTAATTCTTTAAAAAAAAAAACTACCGCTTTTACTTATAAAGAATTAAAGTAAAAGTGGCTCTGAAGAAGACTACAAGATAATTGAAATGTATGATTATGTATGCATATATATATATATATACAATAAAAGGTTTTTTTGCTAAAAAGTGTTCAAGATAGAGTGGATAAATTGCATCTATAAAAGATAGATGTTAATGCAAAATGAGAGATGAAAATTATTAAGAAAAACAATATTCACAGTTTATATTCCTAATCTTCTGAAACATTGTAATGAATTTAAATTAGAATTTGCAAATTGACTTCAAATATTAACATATTTTGAACATGAATCAAATTTGAATGAAATCAATAGGAAGATAACTAATATACCTTTAAAAAACTGCAGCGAAGATAGCTGGTACAAAAAAGCAGCAATTGATCAGTAAAATTTCTACCAAGATGAAGCAATTTATGAAGAAGAGAATATATAAAAATGATGCTTTAAGAAGGTTGAATATCTAGAATTTTATAAAATAGTGCAGAAAAAAAGTTGTTAATGATATAAGAAAGTATAATTATGAATTAATAAGGAAAGCTATAGAAGAGAATAAAAATTTCAAGTGTGTAAAACAACATTTTGGTATTAATGGGAAACTTATTTCTGCAATAAGAAAAAAAGATAGAATTATTACTAAAAAAAAGAGATGACATCATGAAATGTGTTGAAGAGTTCTATCAAGAATTATACAGCAATAAAGGACACGAAAAAGTATCTCCTACAACTACTATATCTTCTGAATTGTCTAGGATTTTAAATGAAGAAATGAGAAATGCAATTAAATCTATAAAGAAGGGAAAAGCTCCAGGTATTGATAGAATTATAATTGATATCTTAAAAGAAGCAGGTAAGGAAATAGAATATTTTTTTGATAAAGTTATATACTAAATGTGTAAATGATAAAGATGTACCAGATAATTGCAAGACTGTAGTATTAATATCAATATTTAAAAAAAGTCTTAAAGAAGATATTATAAATTACAGACCTATTAGTCTTTTACCAGTTATATACAATTTTTTTACCAAAATAATTACAACTTGTTTACAGCAATTTTTGGATTTTATCCAATCAAAAGAACAAATTGGATTTTAAAGTAGTTTTAGTACAGTGGATCATATCCATGTATTGAGAAAAGTTATAGAAAAGACCAATGAATATGAGTTGCCATTATATTTTGGATTTTTAGATGATAAAAAAGCATTTGATTCTATAAACATTTCTTTAGTGATTAAAGCAATGGATCATCAAAGTATAGACCCAGGATATTGTCATATTCTAAAGAATATTTATAAAAATGCAATAACAATTAGATTACATAATGATACTAAAAAGATTAGAATTGAGAAGGGTATACAATAGGGTGATCCCATATCTCCAAAAATTTTTACAGAGGTTTTGCAAGAAGTAATTTGTAAATTAAAATGGGAAGCTAAAAAAATAAAAGTAAATAGAGACTATTTAAGTCATCTACATTTTGCAGATGATATAATTGTTTTTGCAAATAATGCTTTACAAATTCAGGAAAAGTTGCAAAAGTTATCATGTAAAAATAAGAAAGTAGGGTTAAGTGATAAAATAGTTTAAAGTAATGTTCAATATATTTTTTCAAAAGACGAAAATAAAGATTGATAAAGATAAATTAGAAGTTAACAACTATAAATACCTTGGTCAGATTATTACTACTAATAGAAACATACTGAATGAAATTAATCATAGAATTAAACTTGGTTGGCGTGCATTTGATAGAAATAAATTAATACTAAAATGAAATATTTCTATGTGTAAAGATTTTTAATAAATGTGTTACCAGTTCTTAGTTACATATATGAGACTTGAATACTTAATGGAAGAACACTACAGAGACTTCAGATTACTCAATGAAGTATGAAGAAATGTTTGTTAGGAGCGACAAAGAGATTGAAAATGAAATACATAGCTGAGAGAACAAATAGCATTACTGACATCATTGAAAGAATTAAGAGACTGAAGTGGAGTTGGGCTAGACATATTGTTAGAAAAAATAATAATAGATGGATAGTTGAAATCAATCTTAAACTGAATTCCAAGAGATTGAAAAAGACCTAGAAAGAGACCTTATTTGAGATGGATGGATGAAATAAGGATATGTTCTGTGGTGAAGTGGAGAAAAGAGACTAGAGATTAAGATGGATTAAACTTGGAGAGACTTTCATCATGCAGTGGATAGATAAAAGTTGAAAATTATGATATCTAGTAACATCGCACTGCATTTACTGTTAATATTTTCTAATTATATTTCTAATAAGGTCAGACCAATCATTGAAATTATCATTAAAATTTACCCTTGTATTTCAGTTTAAATAGATAGAGTGATATACAATTTGTTTTAAGCAATCTTATTTTCAGTAAAATCGTTTGAAATGTGTCATGACCAATGGAGCACCAATCTAAATGAACTAAAGTTCATGATTAAAAAATAGGCTAATAACAAAATTGAGAAGAAAAATAAAAACTGTCAAGTTTACCAAAATATATTGTTATATAAAGTAGCAGCAACCGTCACTGATCGTTTAGAATCTGTCTTGGCGTTATGTTGCTCCTGTTGAATCTGTCTTTCTGTAATCGACTGCATTATTGGATGTACTTTTTACTTTTAAAACTTATCTGTTAAAAGAGTTTTTATTCTAATCTATATTTTTTTATCTTATTTCAACTTTAATTTACTTTGGAGTTTACTTTTTTTAAAAAAAAAAGTTTTATTTTATAAATAATTGTAAAATGCAATGCTATTATAATCTATTTAAAAAAAACCACGATTTTGAAAATAATTTGAAATGCGAGATTTGTCAATTTATATTTTGTACTATTTATAGTTATTTGTAAGTTAACATTCAACTAAAATTATATTTTATACATTTATATATTTTAAATACAAATATATTTTGTGTTCCTAGAGTCTAGATGTAATACAGGGATTTGAATGTGCTTGTAATTTTACATGCAAGTGAAGTTGTCCAAGCTCTCTTGATGATGTGCATCAAATCTGAATGGAATTAGAGGGCAATCGGAATATTACATGATTTCCAGATCATATATTGCTGTTTTGGCAGCATATAATTTTTTTTCATCATCTCTATAGAACAGCATAGAATAGAGATTTATTAAGCATTATTATCTGGCGTCTATTACTACAGTTTTATGATTAGGGGCATAAAGGTGGTGAAAGAAAAAGATATACAATCTGAGTATTGTTAGATTCACATCAAACTCAACTAGCCAATTAAATATTGGTCAATAAAACCATTACCAATCAGTAGTTGATGCAGCTTGGAGAATAATATTGTATCCATGACATATTTTTCCTAAAGGAATGATGAAAAAGCGTTTATCTTGAAATATGGTATTTAATACTTTTTTTTATCAATAGAGTTGTGGAGCCATTGACATATACGTGTATGTTCTGAAAGAAATAGAACATTTTCAAAGTGATATTCTTTTTACTATTCCACTTTTTAAGTAATTAGATTGCTTTAATTTATTAAAAATGTGAATAAAATAAAAATGTTAAACTATATTTAATAAATGTGAATGTAATTATCAAAAGTACTCCTAGAAATAGATTTTCATTAGATTTCAGTAATAATTATTTAAAACAAAAGTTTTGCTCACACACAAAAAAAAAATATGATAATTTAAAACAATTACTATAATATCTAAGGAACAAACTTGCAATAAAATATGTATATATCTCAAATCTATATATGAACTTATAAAATTATATATATATTGAACCATATATTTGGCCCTGTGGGCTAAATATATTCTTTAATGTGTAAAAAAATTTTTAGATTATATTAAATAAATTTCCTTCTTGATGTTAAATTATAAAGTCTTAGCTTTTTTAAATGTTTTATATTATTGATGAAAATAATTTGCTTAGCATATTTAAATATTAATTACTTAAGAAATACTAATTAGATTATTTAATGTTTGATTTAAAATCACAACTAATAATTTAGATCTAAATAAGAATTAGTTTAAAGCCTGTTATGTCTTAGATATAGGAGTTAATAAAGTTGTTGTATTCTATACAAAATATGGTTATTTAATTAGGATCTCTGTTTGTTAGTTTTAAAATATATGTTTTAAAACAATAATTTATAAAATGTTATTTCATGTAAGAGTTATTTAAAGCTAGATTTTAGAGATGTTGAGTTTAATATGATTAATTAGGCTAAGTTTCAATTTAAATAAATTTTAAATTAAATAAGTTTTAAATAGGTAAAAAGTTAGCATTGTTGTTTTTAGAATAATGGTTATATCTAATATGTGTGTGTGATGTATTGATGCATGTGTTTCAATGCATAGAACATTTAAAAAATATTAAAGGCTATATTTTTTAAAATGGGTACTTTTAAATGAAAATAATTTTAAAATGACTCTTGAAATAAAATAAAAAGTTATTTTGAGTGGAAAGTATGTAATATAAAAATGTAAGTAAATAAGTTTAAATTAGTTAAATATATTATTTATTTAATAATTAAATTGCATTAATAAAATTCATTATCAGTCTAGTCATCATGTGAATAGATAGTCTGGATTACAAAGTTCAAGGTCATGTTAATTAATTATGAAAGTAAAAACTATGCTAGTAATATAAATATCCTACCTCCATATTATGCTGTTCATGGTCTATTTTATGTTCACAGTTGGATTTAGGTGAACTAGAAAGTGCAAATTAATCAAACTATGAAAAGAATATATTCTGATCATTTACAAGTTTGGTCATTTCAAAAACATAGCTATATTTCCTGATTAACTGGCTTAATTATTACGATTGGAATTGCTGGAAGAACCAGTTTTCTATTTATTTAGAAAAGGGAACCAGAATTTTATATAAAAATTCATTGATCCATTGCATTGCATTATCCATTTGTAACTAGTAAATAAAACTAAAATCAGGATTATGTTTTCTTGTCATTTAAAATTTTTATATAAAATTTTCTTTTGGAATTGTCCATGGGCTTAAACAAGCATGTTGGCAAAGTTAATTTATACATAATAAATTAAACTCAATAACACACAATGAAAACTCGATATTAAAGATAAATATTTTTATTATAACAAATTAAAATATTTAAAAGATCAATTATTAAATAAAATTGGAAAGCACATACATGACAATCCAGATAATATCATTGATCAAATAATTAATATGATTAATTCACATAGTTCTTCTTAAGTTTCTTCTAGAAAGTTCCTTGAATAATAAAAGTTAATGTCTCTATCGGTATTATAAGCTTATAGTTTAGGTTAGTTTGCAAATATTTTTTTCACAAATTAGGGTATGAATCTTAACTTACTGGTAAGTTTGCATAGATTCTTGTAATAAATTATTTTTCTCTTCACCAATAAAAATTGTAATTATACATATGCGATTTTTTCGCATGCATTAGTGAAGCTGTAATTATACTATAATGTTTAATATGCCTGTTTAGTACTTTTGAGATTTAGTATTCTAATGTCATACTCATGCTGAATGAAGTCTGTTGTAATTTATTGTACACATATGCAAATGTGCTTGAATGTTTAATTAGTTAGTCCATTGTTTGGAGAGAACAAAGCATGCATCTCTTTTATTAATGACACTGAGATCATTTGCTATGTAAAAAGCTTCTTTGACCTTTCTTTTGGCATCACTTTTCTCTGTGCAAATTATTTGGGCAGAACTGGGTTTGAATATATGGCCTGTAGCTGCTTGGTAGTCCTAGATTGATGTTCCTTCATTTTTATTTTTAACCCTGCTGTATGCATACATGTGTTGGTAAATTCTTATGTTGATGTTAGCCCAAGTCTCATCATAGTAAGATGCCTGGCAGCCTAATTGAGGGCATGCTATTTTATAGACTACATAAGGGGCTTGATCTTTTTCTATTTTATCTTTGGAATTATTTATTAGTCGGTTAGTGTTAGGAGGTGCTCTGAAGCTAAATTTGAAATCATTAGTCAATTTTTTAGTAATTTTTAAAGTTACATTAGGTATAAATGGAATAGTTAAGTATTTCATATAAATATGTTTGCATAGATTCTTGTAGTATACATGTATTTCTTGGGATCCTGAGCTCATTGGGAGTTAACTTATTTCTTTTGTTGACATTCTCACATTCCTAGTCTATTTAAATGCTATGCTTAAAAGATTTTTTGGGGTGACCTTTTTACAATGTTGCATTCCCATTTTCACATGAGGACTTCATTCAGCATGTGAGTAGTATTCCTGGGCAGATGCATTTCACTACCCAGGGCTCCCATGGGAATCTCCAACAGAAAGAACAAGACAACAAAACATTGTTTGAAGTTTTTTTGCCTTTTTATAGCTTGAGTCAGTTTTTATACTTCTGCACATATATTATCTTTTGTTTTGTTATCAAAATATATTCTTTCTTAATTTTGAGGTAAAAAGTTTATTTTTTTTATGAATTACTTTGGCCATTTTTAATTAGTGTAGTCTTTATTTTATGTTTAGAATTTCTTTCTTTTTGTTTATATTGATTAGTAATCTGCATGTCTTTTTTATTTCTTATAATTTTAACTTTAATTAAATTAAATAGATAATTTGAAACAAAAATAACTTTCATTGCACATTATCTAAAAATAAATCATACTAACTAAAAAAGGAAAACTAAATTGCATCTTTTGAACAATCTTTAAATTTTCCTTTTTTTAGCATTTTTAAAAAACAATATTACCAAATGCCAATATACTTATGAACTATACATATTTTAATATGGTTCAATATGTAAATAGAATTTGTTGAATTGGGTCATATGATATGAACTCCAGAAAAAATATGGATAGGTGTTTGATATAAAAAAACTAAGAAATAATTGTTTGGAGTGTGTTGAAATTATTATTGAAATTATTTTAAAATTATTACTAAAGTTATTGGATTTGGTTTCACTATTTTAAATCAGTTTAAACATTTTTAATAAATTTTTTTTATCAGTTTAAATATCTGAATAAAAGAGTTAAAAGTTATCCATTGCAGTACAACTCTAAAGTATATGTTTGACTGGCTTATCAAGTAGTTTATAAAAGAAAGATGTTAAAACTATTATTTTTTAAAGGAAGTCAACAGAAACTAACTACATATTGAAAGCATATGTTTATAATTTTTCTAAACATATTAACTAATTTGAACTTTGGCTGTAATAATTGTTTTTGACACTTTAAATAATATTTTAATTTGTTATTGACATTAATATTAGTTATTAATGATGTACTTATTACATGTTTGATAAAATTCTGATCTAAAGATGAATAATTGATGAATAATTTATGAAAGATAATCACTCTTTAATTTGTTTTAGAAATACATATAAAAGTTATATTTGTGAACAAGTTAAAAGTATAATAATGATGAATTATTGTAGAAACATTGAACATATTAAGAATAGAAGAAATTGCAATGATTTGGAATTGTATTACATAATTTTAAAGAAAGAAAATGTCACAAGAATAAGCTTATTCAATACTTTGAAGAAATGACTTTATTCATTTAATTTTCTGCTAATGTAAATAAGCTAATATTGGATTAATATAATTATTCATTCTGAATTTATTTGCCTATTCATTTAGATTTTTTTCTAAATTGTTTATTTGTTTTTGAAATATATATTACTTTACTTTAAAGAAAGAATTGATTTAAACTTACATCATACTTAATATTATTGAAATATGTGAACTTTATAATATGGAACTTTACAAAGAATGATTATTACTTAGTATTCTCTATCTGTTCATATTTCCTCAATTTTTTGTTTTCATTGTGAACATTATTCTAAAGGAATTCCTGATCTTAATTATGATATGTGTATTTTTATCTACTCAAAGGAAATCATGTATTACACTATTTTCTTAAAGAAGATACAAAAGGATTTGAGTGAAAAGGGATTATTTTTATTATAAGATAAAAAAACTTAAACCCCTAATCTGAAATGGTAAAAAAATACTTAGCATATATATATATTGAATCACAAACACTGTTTCATGAATATATTTTAAGAGTTATTTTCCCCTTCCACATAAAGTGATTGTCTGAAGTAAAACAGATGTATATAAAAGAAACCAACTTTTCAATAATCTTATAAAAAAAGCAAAATGTTTAAAATTTAAGAGAAGAAAAAGAAAATCATTATTTTAAATAACGATTAAGAGTTAAAAAAGATAAATCTTCATCATTGATTGTCATAATCATGAAATGAATACATCTTTAAACATTTAAAACTCTCATTTTTTAAAAATATTATATTTGTAATTTTCAAAATGATGTTGTGTACAAAGTGTAATAATCGCTTGAGGCAAACTTATCAAATTGGAAAGCAAGGCATTATCTGCCTAATCCCTCATCTGTTCCCACTAAAACTAAATGATCCAATCATCAAGAAGAGAAAAACACTCAGGCTTAAATGAAAACTTTTTGACAAATCAGATACAATGGAGTCATGCTAAATTAATCCAGAGCGTTGATCAGGATATAAATAGTGGAGCATGAAGTTCAAAAAAGGGCTATCTATGTGTTGTTTAGCTGTTTAGTTGCCAAGTGGTTTTAATGCATAGTCACCTTTGGAATATTATATATATGGTCACACAGCTTATCCCAGCTGAGGAATCTAGTTTTAGTAAGTGTGAACCCTACAGTTGTTGGACGTTGACATGAAAAAATATTAATATAGAAAGCATAAGGATGATAGACCAATCAGTAATAGCTTTCTTTCTATCTGCAGCCATGAATCTCCAAGTCATGCTTGAGTGAATACCAATGGAAATTAAGTAATGTCATTCATCTTAAATAAATCAACCTCTTTTTGAAATTCAATAGTGACCTGTAGTGGATGAACACACTGGGTGAAAATTAAGATAATGATTTTATGAAATATTAAATACTTATATGTTTATAATCAAAATACATCTTTCTTTAAATAAATCATAAATGATTATATTTTTATATGCAAATATGTTTTTATTGGGATAAATCATATATGCTTATACATTTTATATACCAAATACATCTGTATTGAAATAAAAAATAAATACTTATATGTTTATAATCAAAATATATTTTTATTGGTATAATTCATAAATACTTATATGTTTATATACAAACTACGTCTGTATCGAAATAAATCCTAAATATTTATATGTTTATTATCAAAATACATCTTTATTGGAATAAATCATGAATACTTATGTTTATATACAAAATACGCCTTTATTGGAATAACTCATGAATACTTAGATTTTAGACACACATTGTCTGTATCGAAATAAATCCCAAATACTTATATGTTTATAATCAAAATGTCTTTATTGAAATAAATTATAAATGATTATATTTTAATAAACAAAATACGTCTGCACTGGTATAAATCGTAGATATCACATATATCAATCTGAATGAAATATAAATGCTATATAATTGAAATACATCTCTAGATGGTGGAATAATAAATGTTATGTACAAAACATGGTTATACTTGGAAGAATTAGAAAGGCTTAAGAAAATAATAAACATCTTTAAAAGAAGAAATTACAAATGTTTATAAGAAAAATACAGCTGTACATGGAACAAGGATTAATATTTAAATCACAACTAAAGAATTAAAGGACACCATGAATAAATACATCACCAATAAGGAGTAACTGATCAATGGAACCTAAGAAAATATGTACATACCAGAAAATGGATCCTAAAAATGAACTGTATCAAAAATGAACTAATGATAAACTTTATGGGATTATTGTCCAAAATAACTATGGAGAAATAATAATCTTAACAAATGTTATGCAATAAATTTATTGTTATATAAAACCAATCCAGTTGTTCATGTTGCATCACTTGTCATTCATTGCACTTGTTCACAAGAATCTCATGCCTCCTGAGATATGTCCGGCATAATTAGATCTAGGTAAGTCAGGTTATAGTGAGATGGAACTCTAGTGGCGCCATTTGGGGAAACCAAACACATAAATTTCTAGGTGTTTCCAGTCTCTATGGTGTTACATCCTCTGATGAGCAGGAAATATTGTTGTAAGTGGGGTGACGTCTGTATTGGGGAATATCAATCAATTTGGGGAATGCCAGTAGATGGTTCCTTCCTACAATAAGGAAATAGTTACAACCGAAGTAAAGAGGTTGTATGGGTGTGTCCAGTTACAATATATATATATATGGTATATTTAAAAATTATTTTGATAGCATGTAGTTATAATTTATACCCTATATTTAATTGCCATTATTATTTATGATGTTGTGAAATATATTTAATATGGTATGTATATGTGAACCAAGTTGGATAAAAAACATCAGGTAAAACAGTTTATTTTATGAGTTATTTTATTATTATTTAGAGTTCTCATATTTGTTTTTTTTTTAGCCTAAGTGAATTATTGTATCCAGGGTATAACAGATTTTTAAAATATATCTGATATAATAGTTATGAATAAAAATGTTATGAATGTTGGTGTATACGAGAGTTAAGATAGCTTATAAAATTGAATGTTATTTTCGTTATGCAATTATGATTTGTCAGTCAGTGTACACAGAGTGTTAAGCTGAATGGATACATTGTATGCCTTTGTAGGTGTGTGTGAGATGTTTATTATTTATGTATTATCATTATCAAATCCATAACTTGTACTGTTAGTGGTATCCATTTGGTTAATTTTATGTGGACAGTATATTATTTGTATGCATTCAGCCCCACTATGAGTGAGAGCATGGCTTTATTATTTATCGGCACTGCCTGCACATAGTTCTCCGTTGCCTATTTATGATATTGTATTGTTCAGCCCCTTCATGAGAGAGTGTGGTTTTTTCATTTTCAGTACTGCCAAATTAAGTACTAGGTGCTTATTCATATTCTTCATTATCCATTTTGCTTGAGATTTTAATATTAATGTGTATTTTAATATGTTATAATATATGAAGGCATGTCTATCTTTATATTATTAGCTCTGCTATAATTTAAAATACATTGTGAGCATCGAACATGTTTATTTTCTCACCCCATCATAAGCGTTAGTAATATCATATTTGTGTTATTATTTTGCATAATATTTTTGCTATCTTTGTAAATCAATAAAAAGTGTGTCCACACTGATTTTCAAACCTAATTTCATTGTGTAAAGTATATAACCTCTTACTAGTTGCTTGAATGTAGGTGTATTGTTTTACTCTGTATGTACAATATTTATAAAAAGAAAGACCGGATTAGATAAAAGTATAACTTTTGGATGATGATAATTGCTTGTATTAAATAAATATTTATGTATAAAGTTTATTAAAATTTTGTTAGTCTAATTTATTACATTTAAAAAATGATGCTTATTGCAAATAAAATTTTATTGTGTAAATATTATCACATGCTGTAAATAAATATATATATTTTGCTATTAATTAAATACGTTTCTGTTTCGTAGATTATTACATTATTAAATTCGCTACTCAGAAAATCTAACTTAATAAAGTTTAATTATTCTTTATTTTATAAGAGTACATTTTAGTGATCACAGAGAATTTATTTATTTACTTTGCTTATTTTTCATTTTACCTGCATTATAGAAAGATAAATACTATGTTTATTTGTTTTATTTCAAATGCACTTTAAATATAGTTGGTAATATAAAATATACCCTTCCTATCCGACTTATTATCTCATGTTAGTACTTATTGAAATTTATATCAGAAGATATAAAATTTAGAAATGTTTATGAGTGGTAGAAATGAAATAGTTACACTTGAAGGACTTTGAAATATTTAGAAATGTATTAATTTGCTAACCATGCGTTATTTGGGCATTTAAATATTTCATTATTGTGTATTCATATTTCTGTTTACTTGAAATACAATGTTTAATGACAAAGCTAAGAGAAGAATATAAAATATTTAGAGTGTAACTTGAATAATTAAAACATTTTATAGAGATTTAAAATATATTACTATTATCATTTTCTTCTTTTAAGTGCATTTTATTTTTGAACCATAAGATATAGACATTTAGAACCTGATATGAGATTTTAAAAAAGTGTAAGAAGAACCTAAATGTTATTTTTAAATAAAATAAAACCTGAGATGAGATTTTAATTGATATAAAAACCTGGTATTTTAACAATTATAATTAGTTATTATGTTGTTTACAAGAGGACTCATACTCTGTGGAAAGTCCATAGCTATTGTGGTGATTATGAGATTTGTCCTTTGTCCTGTGGTCCAGTACCTCATGGAAAATTACAATATATATATATATATAAAATTAAATTTGTATGCAAAACAGATTTTTTGATAAAAATATATTAATCTTGGATATTATACAAATTAATTTTGTGAATACATTAAATTTGTAAGATTTTATCTCAAGAGATTATAACAGAAATTGTACTGCTATTAAATTAGTACTAATGAGTGACATTTATGAAAGTCATGTATTATATCTGGATTATATTAAAATGGTAATTTTTTTTTTGGAAAGCCTCAAAGTTTATTAAACTTTTGAATATTTGATTCTTTGAACTTTTCTCTTTAAAAAAAAAGTTTTTTTTTCTTTTCATCACTACAATTTATTCATGGCATGTGTTTTTGTGAGATTAAAATCCTCCTCTTCTTCTTTTTCTTCTTCTTCTTATTATTTTGTGCTCATCATTGCTTATTACTATGACATATTCTGTTTTTGGGTATTACAAAAAGAATTTGGTTTGATAATATAAAAGTTAACACATTTAACACAACTTTTTTTAGCTCAGTTTATAGAGATTGAATAGGATATTTTTTGGTAACTCACTAGATAAATGAGTCAAAATAGAGTAAGTAATTTGAAAACAAAGTCGTAGCTAATGTAATCATCTCTGTTTAACATCTTTTTTAAAAAAATTTAAATAAGTAAAATTTCATACCATAACAAAAGACACTTGTGTAATACAAATAAATTTTTATAGCCAAAGCTTGTCTTAAACATTGTTACAATCTTTTTGATCAATTGGATCAAATGCCTTGATTAGGTCAATAAAAGTAAATTATCATAACTTTGGGTTTTTTTTATTTGCCTGGCAATAAAAATCAGATCAATAATTGTTTCTTAATTTTATAAAACCACACTGGTATTTATTAACCATTCTAGATATAGTTAAAGAATTTATTAAATAAAATCCTTATATATACTCTTTAATTTATAAATTGCAATAAGAACTTAAGCATTCTTATAATCAGATGACATATCTTTATAAGTCCATAACAGTTTTGAGATAAATACACGATCCTGATATTTCAAATCTTTTTCCAACATTGTGGCACCAGTATTTGCAGTCTTTCATTTATAAGATTATAAAAAGATCAAATTGGAAATATCTCTCCAAATCTCAAGTGTGTTGAAAGAATAGATATATCATTAAATGCATTCATTTAAATTCTTGTAGAAATATTCAAAAGATAATCCAAAATATTCCTTCATACGTTCAAAATATCTACCAAATAAATAATGCTATACACTAATTTAATAAGATTATTGTATTCTTTTTTTTTTTAGATCCATATATCATTTTCAATAAATGCAGTTTTATTCTATGAATCACCATTGTTTTTGTGTTGATTATTAAACTTCTGCCATTAAATCCATTTCTTGCATAAGAAGCTTATTTTATTTTATTATTCAATCAAGCAGAGAATGCCATGTTTTCTTTTAATAAAGTTATTCATTTCTTCTTATATTTCGGTTAGGATCTATGTTTTAACATCACAAGGGTTAATTTTGAAACAACCTATAATTTGTCACACAATGTGTGCTCATAAATGCTTATGTAATATTGACATTTTAGATAAGATTGACATTAACAGTTTGGAGAATTTGCAATTTGTTAATAGTGAAAACTAAAAAGAAATGAAATAATGCAAGAGTAAAATAAATCCAAAAAGTAGCATCACACTATTCTTCCATATTATATTAAGCATCTGTTCGTTTTATGTGCAATTAAAGATAGACATATGATTGACAAACATAACTCTACTTTCACACTTAGTGCAAATATATGACTGATGATATGAGCTCATAATGTCGTACCTCTACAACAGCCAATGTAATTGATGACACTGAAATAAAATAAAAAAAAAGGAAAGTGCATGAAAGAAAAAGCAAAGAGTAAAATCAAAAGACTGTTTATATATTACCAGCAACATTGATTACATTCTTTCTTAATATATATATATTATTAAAAATATTTTTAAATATTTTATGCTTCAGCAATATATTATGTTTGTCTCAAGATCGAACTATTTGTTTCGTAACAAAGAAGCAGAAGGGCAAACAACAATTTTTGGTTAAAGTGATCAACAGAAACTATTTTATGCATCTGCGAAAGTAAAAGTTAAAACATTTAAATATTTCACTTCAGGACAAGTATTGCTTATAACATCTATATTTCTTTTTTACTGAGCAATAAATTTATATAATTAGCTAACTTAGTTAGGGTCAGACTATATGCTTAGAAAATTCAAAGTCCGTTTGCCGAGTTTTATCTGACTGGAACTATTCCATGAGCCCTTCGTAATAAAAATAGACTAAAATTTAAAGTGATTTAAAAGTATGTGAAATATTTAAAATATATATATATATTAATTGAAATCAGAATATAAATATATAAATAAATCAACAGAATCGTGAAATTGAAATAAATTAAATTATTATAAGTAAAAAGTAATATATTTCAATCCATTCACGACACATATAATGAATTAGAAAAATAAAGCAAGTAATAAATAAATGTAAAATTTCGTGGAAATACAACAGTAAAGTTAAATGAAGAAAAAGATTAAATGCGGAAACTAAGAAGAATTTCAAAAAAATGGAAAATATAAACTTTCAAGATGTTTTTTTCCCCCCCATATGTCAAAGCATCGGCTTTCAAGATGTTTTTAAATGAAAGTACCCTTGCATTGAAAAAAGAATGAAAGTCGTAATGTGGTTAATTGTTTGGAGACCAAAGGACATTCGTGCAAGCAAAACAAAATTTTTGCCCACTTCGTCAGTTGGGAATCAATCCGAATCAACTGCATTACTAGACGATTTGGAGTCAATGAAAGATGTTTTATATATATATATATTCATTTAAGAACTGAGGAATGAATTAAAGAAAAAGTCAGTGTAAACTTTACATACACACACACGACATATGAATAAGTCTATTAGAAAAAACGCGAGATTTTGTTAGATTTGTGAAATAGCAACTTTATATACATTAAGTTTTTGTTTTTAAGCTTTAGCTTAAGAAGAAAAAATAATTAAACCAAACTGCTAACTTTCTTCCTTTTCTTTGCATGAATTTAGTAAATTTGAATTACTACCCGTACAGGCGGCAAGTTTTGATTTCCGATAAATAAGTCCACGTTTCACCTGTTAAATTGTGTCACGTGTCGATGATAAGGAGTTCTTGTAAAGATATCTAATTTTACAGATTCATTTAATCAGGTTTTAGTCATTTAGAAAAGCTTTTAATACATTTTCAACAAGAGATTAACTTTAAAGAATTAATAGTAAAGCTGGTGGCAAATTCTACTTCAGTAGCGCAGACAATTTTGTACAGTAGTTATTTTCTTCTATTCCATCTCATTAATTAAATACTGTAGTTTATTCGAAAAACTACAAGTAGTTCATTAACAAGCTTCTACAGTAATCAAATTATAATCTATTATACATTACTATTGTCAAAGCACATGAATTTATAATGATTGTATTTTATATTCAAATAAAAAGCGTGCAAAAAAAACTTCCTCCACAGACGCACACAAATATATATTTTATATACGTGTACATATAAATACATCAAATAAAGTATTTTATACAACACTTCTACACATAAATAAAATCAAGAAATAGATAGATGAAAACAAAAACTAAAACTGGAAAAAAAAAACTTGGATAGTAATTATATGTTGGATTATTTCCATCATCCAATAAAAATTGTTAAATGCCTTTCGTTTAAAAATTCAAATTTTATTTATATTTTTCATATACATTCATTTGTTAATAATAGTTCATAGGTTAGTATATAACACAACATTTCGAATGGTATTTTTCTTCTTTCTTCTTCAGATATTGCTAGCCTAAGCAATGAGAGTACTAGTATGGAAATCAAATTCGAACGTTTAGATTCGTGGTTATTGAATTTAAAGCGAACTGGCTATTCTAAGTAGTGTTCACGGATCTAAAGGTCCATGTTCGATTCCCATGCTAGTATTGTCTTTGGTCAGACCATTAACACATGAAGAAGAGAGAAAAATACCATTCTAAATATTGTCTTATATAGTAGCCCGTGGGCCATTTCCAATAGTTGAATGTATGTAAAAAGCTAAAGTTTGATTTTTTTCTAACACATTTAACAATTAATATTATTTGATGGATATAGTCCTACATATTATTACTATTAAAATACCACCATCACAAATTTTTATATAAATAATATCTGAGGTATTTTTTTTTAATAAAACAAGTTACATTTTACTAAGTAATTAATTTTCATAAAAATCACCGTTCAAAATACAGTCAGAATCGGGATTTCTTTATTGGATTCGTTTGTATTGTTCTTAGTGAACAATTTTGTTTTATAATATGTAATACTTATGTGTGTGCATGTGTAGATTAAGTTAACCACGTTTTAAAGAAGCATGGGCGAAGATTTATGAATAAGAATTATAAAATATATGCACAATAATCTATTTTTTTATCATCACTTTTATTTGAGTGTGAGTGTCTGCCATTACATAAAAAATGTTATTTATGATTATATTAACATCCAATGTATATACAGTATTAGCTCCAAAAGTCATTTCTTTGCTATTATTGACTTTTTTCACAACACAGGTGAACCCTTATATTTGGGCAAAAAAAAAAATATTGTTATTAAAACTTGCATGTATTCACATTTACAACAATAACTTTTTATTTAACTCTTATCCATTTCTTCTTTCTCCCTCTATATTTTACTTCTTTTTATATTTCATTATAAACTCATCAACACTCCTTTAACACTTTAAGTAAATAATTTTATTTATTTAACAGTTTCGACTGTACTAGCAGTCTTCGTCAGATCTACAACATAAAAAAATTAGATAAATATTATATCAATACAACCAAAATTATTATTCTTCATATTCTCATATAAAATTATAATAAAACAAAATAATATAAAGCAAAAACAACTCAGTCCAAAACCTTTCAACCAAAATTTTCCCATATCTTTTAAAAAAACCCAAAACATAAAAACTAAACTATAAAAAATAATAAAAAAAAATTTTTAATAATAAAAATATAAAAATTTCTTTAAAATCATTTTTAAATTATTTTTTAAGATTACAAGCAAATAAATGTATTAAAACAATTCAAATTTTATCATCAAACCATTAAAAACAAAACCCTTAAAACCCATTAAAACATTAATCTAAAAAATTAATACCAAAAATTATCATTTTTATCATAATTACATATATAAGACCAAAAACCCAAAATCAAAAATTAAAATTAAAAAATAAACTTAAAAATAAAAATTAAAAAATCAAAAAAAAAAAAAAAAAAAAATATTAAAAATCAAAAAACAAAAAACAATAAACTAGAACCATTCTTTCCCCCCTTTTTTTACACTCTCATTTATACCCTACTTACTTCATTTTATACCTTCATACCATCCCCTCAATTCCCTTCCTCATATATACTCTAATACTCCCTACCATCTTTACTTATTTAACTACCATCTTATAACATTTAATATCAATACAAACTTAACTATTTTACCTTAACTTTCCTTCTATTTTCACCTTTCCTCCATCTTTTTTATTATTATTAACCACTTCCCAACTTCCTTTCTTTCCCCATCAACTAGCTCCCCCTATTAACCACTTCTATTACTTAATTACCCTAACTCTTAATTCTTTATTAACCACTTCCCAACTTCCTTTCTTTCCCCATCACCTAGCTCCCTCTATTAACCACTTCTATTATTTAATTACCCTAAATTTTAATTCTTTACCCTATCAAGCTTTACATTTCCCCTCACTTAAATCATTCTAAACTTTTCTACTGTTTAATTTCACACTACCAAAGTCCTAATCCCTTTTTCTCTATTAATACTAGGCCTTATTCTCTTAATTAACAATGATTCTCTTATCTTCCTGTCCCTTCTACTGTTTGCAAAACTAATCATTTTTATACTTTCCTTCTCCAAATCATGCCCTGTCTCCATCATATGCACAAATACTGGTGAACTTTTTTCATACCTATGTTGCCTCAGCCTTGTATATATAGAGTTCTTTGTCTCACCCACATATTTATTTCTAACCCCCTTATCCCTACACTTTTTACACTCTATCATATAAACCCCATTAACATAATTCCTCTCTTTATCTATATATTTATTATCCAAAACCTTCATCAAATTTTTTCTCTTCTTATTCACTATTCTGTATTTCACATCATTTCTATATTTTACATTAAGCTTTTTAATTATACTATTAATTTTCCTAACTATTCTATAATCATGTTAATTAAGAGAATAAGGCCTAGTATTAATAGAGAAAAAAGGGATTAGGACTTTGGTAGTGTGAAATTAAACAGTAGAAAAGTTTAGAATGATTTAAGTGAGGGGAAATGTAAAGCTTGATAGGGTAAAGAATTAAAATTTAGGGTAATTAAATAATAGAAGTGGTTAATAGAGGGAGCTAGGTGACGGGGAAAGAAAGGAAGTTGGGAAGTGGTTAATAAAGAATTAAGAGTTAGGGTAATTAAGTAATAGAAGTGGTTAATAGGGGGAGCTAGTTGATGGGGAAAGAAAGGAAGTTGGGAAGTGGTTAATAATAAAAAAAGATGGAGGAAAGGTGAAGGTAGAAGGAAAGTTAAGGTAAAATAGTTAAGTTTGTATTGATATTAAATGTTATAAGATGGTAGTTAAATAAGTAAAGATGGTAGGGAGTATTAGAGTATATATGAGGAAGGGAATTGAGGGGATGGTATGAAGGTATAAAATGAAGTAAGTAGGGTATAAATGAGAGTGTAAAAAAAAGGGGGAAAGAATGATTTTAGTTTATTGTTTTTTGTTTTTTGATTTTTAATATTTTGGTTTTTTTTTTGTTTTTTTTTTTTGATTTTTTAATTTTTATTTTTAAGTTTATTTTTTAATTTTAATTTTTGATTTTGGGTTTTTGGTCTTATATATGTAATTATGATAAAAATGATAATTTTTGGTATTAATTTTTTAGATTAATGTTTTAATGGGTTTTAAGGGTTTTGTTTTTAATGGTTTGATGATAAAATTTGAATTGTTTTAATACATTTATTTGCTTGTAATCTTAAAAAATAATTTAAAAATGATTTTAAAGAAATTTTTATATTTTTATTATTAAAATTTTTTTTTTATTATTTTTTATAGTTTAGTTTTTATGTTTTGGGTTTTTTTAAAAGATATGGGAAAATGTTGGTTGAAAGGTTTTGGACTGAGTTGTTTTTGCTTTATATTATTTTGTTTTATTATAATTTTATATGAGAATATGAAGAATAATAATTTTGGTTGTATTGATATAATATTTATCTAATTTTTTTATGTTGTAGATCTGACGAAGACTGCTAGTACAGTCGAAACTGTTAAATAAATAAAATTATTTGCTTAAAGTGTTAAAGGAGTGTTGATGAGTTTATAGTGATAACTCTTTATTTAGTGATCACAGTTTATAAAGGTTTCAGCAATATTAATATCTTTATATACATTCTTTATGCATACAGACTGTATGGCAGAAATACTGAACAAAAACTAGATAAATACATTTTATTTTCAGTTACAATTAAAAATAGTTGTACAATACTTTATTTTTTGGCTGAATCTCACCATTTTATTTTATGAAGATTTGAAGATTATATTGCTTTTATGACATCAGCGTTCTATAATATCAATAGTATGACAAAATGACTACTATTAAAAAATAATCTGAATTTTTTTTTTTTTAAAGATTGCTATAGGAAATATAATATCTTTTCCTATAATAAAAAATAAATATTGAGTTTCATATTTCAAAAATTAAGATGATTTTTCCTAATATAAAAGAAACACTGATAATATTTGTAATGTTTTTTTTTAAAAATAAATAAATAAATAAACAATACTGTTTATATTACATTTAAAAACATTCGTGTGAAATATTATCACATCTCAAGAATAATATTTTTTAAGAATGACATATGGTTTATAAAATTTCATTCTAGTTTTGTCCATTTTTATACACAGAGCCAAACAATCATATAATTAATATTCAAAAAGTAAAACATGATTTTACTGTTAGAGAGAATCTAGCTCATCAATCATTTATTCACAGATTAAATCAATAAAATATAATATCAATTGTAGTAAAACACATATTATGAGAAAAATTGATTAGTATGATCAGATAAAATTTAAAAAAAGCTATATAAATTTTTAAAAAGCCCAATAACATGAATGAAAAGTCTGAATTAAATAATATTAATGCACATTGGAAGTAGCAAGGAAAACAACAAAGAAAAATTAAAATAAAAAGGAATATTTGTCATTTAAAGAAAAAAATTCTGAAGAAGATGTTTTGTGACTTACAGAAACATTACCTACCTTTTAATTTATTATTTTTTATAAAACTGCTTCATTTGATTGGAAACATGCATTAATAAAAATTTTTTTGTCACAATCTACATGGTACAGCATGAAAATTGAGCAGATCAGTACTTCTTTCAGACATTTAGTAAATCTAATCAAGATAGCTTTAAATCATATGTATGATGTTTCAGTCAAATATCTATAAAAAATCAATTTTTATCTGTGAAAGTGTTCAAATTAATAACATATGCATATAATGACCCAGAATTCTTATAGTCAGTTTAAAAGAGTGTATGTAAAAATATATGACACAATTTAAAATACTTAATAGTTTATATATACCTAACATCAAAGAAAATATTTAAACTTATATATCTCTATATAAATGCATTGTTAGATATGACCTTGTAGTTCTATAATTTAAGTAAATTGTTTAAATAGTGCAAATCACTTATTCTGCAGTAAATAAACTGATTTATTGCAAAACTATATATTATTGTTATTTTCGAAAAGTTTTCACTCACTTCCATCTTTAAATAATTTGTTAACTCGAAAGATAAAACAACTAGAGAGCTACACACCAAGTAGTTTATAAAATTGTGTGTGAAGAGTTGAATTGTTTAAGGGCTTACTATAAAGAAATGAGAGCTAACCTATCCACAAAATCTGGCCAGCACAATTACCTATACAACCAGGCTAAGAAAGACAGTGAACACTCTTCTATATTTTTAGATCATGAGCTACAGTCAGGCCACAGGGATGACATCTTGCTCTGAGAGAGATAACAAAAAGGGAAAGGTGAAGGAGGTATGGTCTATAGCCAAAGATATGCATGCCATAAATAAACAAGAAACTAGCAGCCTTCTTTCTAAAAAAAAAGTGGCATCTATAACTCCCTGTACCGTTATTAAAATGTAAATTAACTTCTAAAATTCAATTTTATGCTAACTTGGTTTATAATATGCAAAACAACTTTAAAATGAGAGCTTAACAAACTTTAATTGTATGACGCTATGATTGTGATACATTTTAGTATTGAAATCACTTAGCTGAATAAAATAAATATTTGTAACATGAAAAAGATCTGTTATGGTGTTAATGTATAAACATTTCCTAAATCATTAGGTCGGGTATTGGAAGGTAAAGCATCCTAAAGACCAGGTAAAAAATTTAATAATATTACTATAACTTATAATGAACTGTGTTATTGTTTAATTGTATTATTCAGATCCACATCCAAGGATTTAACTAATTATAAGTTCCAGATTTCTCTGTAATATGATGGTATCCAACAATATTAGAGTAATATATCAGAAATATAAATATAGTGTAAAATATAATTTTAACAATTACATATAAGTATAATAATAAAAATTGTATTTCCATGTTGGGTCCCATTCATATTTATGCTCATATTTAATAATTTATATTGGATTTAGGCTACATCCTTCAGCCAAAGGATTTAACTGCTTATAAGAATTCTAGATTTCTCTGTAATCAGGAATGTGGATGCAACCTAAAATCCAATACAAATCATTACAATATATAATATTATAATTTAAATACATGAAAGTAGTCAACACTTAAACAATACAAATATCATTAACAATCAACAATCTCAATCTGTTGTCAAGGAAACCTTTTTTAATCAACAAAGGTGTAATTATAAATTCTCTTTTCATTAATATTTGATTATAGCTAGCTATCAATATCTTTTTTATTTAAAGAAATGAAGAAGTTATTGAGCATGGCAACTAGAGGTCATTTCAAATTTTATTTAAAACAGAAATTATAATTATGATATATTACATTTATTCAATATTAAAATATTATTTGTCATTATATATATATAATGGACTGAGTCTGTCATTATTATATATAGTGTAAAAACATTATAACAGAATGAATCAGAGAGCCAATAGGATTCAAATAAAAACACTATGGGTCTTTTAATATTTAATGGTGGAATTGTTATGATGTTGATAACTATGAGTATGACTTCACTAATGAATTGAAAGTATCCTAGAATACTAAAATAAATATTAAAATATAAATATAGTATGATATGTTTATATATCTTGTGATCGAACAGACATTGCCTATTACATATGTATGGAAACAAAGATTAAATTTATAATTACAAAAAAATAAGTGAGCATTTCCTTATTTCAAAATTTATCAAAGTTCATATATCAAATTCAATAATTCATGCAATTTGCAATTAAATATAAATATTAAAGAGGTAATACCAAGAAATGAGTTATTTAATCGCTTGTTTAGGGGAAAAGACAGTTGAATAATGAAAGCAATTAAAATTGTTTTATTGATCTAAAATGTATGCTACAAAAACTTAAAAAAAATTAGTGTAACAAAAAATAAAATGTTATTTCACTTTGTAATTGTTATTCATTAATAAATCGTAACAAATGTTAGCATTCAAAACTTATAAAGATTTTTATATAAAAATAATTCAATGAAAAAAAAATTATAAAGTTTAATAAAAAAAAAAAGTTGTTTTATTATAAAAATTAAAATTCTTATTTCTTTTTTTTAGGTTAATTAAAATTAGAAATTGTTTAGGAATTTGATTATTATGATAACAGTTTAGTCAAAAAATGTGAAGTAGATAACATGCATTTAATTAATTAGTATGTATGTACATACTTTATTGATCGGATAAAAAATTTAAATTAGATAACAATATGGAGTTATGAAACTGTAGTTTTAATATTTAACTTAACTGCTTGTAAATTTTAAAAAAATATTTAAGAGAGGATTTCAGACTATGGAAAAATTAACACGCAAATGTCAAGGATTTAGTAGTTGCATAATAAATTCATTGAGGTTGTTTTCACAAATAAACTTAGCAGCAAGAAAAGTTCTATCTAGTATTTTAAAAATGTTCCTGGTATTCCATATAAAATCTGGAGTTGCATTGTCCCATAGCGGCATGGACAAGGTTCATTACATTGTTGTGGCCATTGAAATGAGGAGTTAGACAATCTTGTCAAAATATAGCCTGACTAATTTTCTAAAGTGTAAGTCTCTTTTATGATGGGACTGACTGAATATAAAAACCCATCACCAAATTTCCACAAGTAATGATGAAAATGTGAGAAAATTGTAATGAAGTAACTTCAAAAAAGAAATATATGTATATATTATCAATGTAAAAACAGCTCATTAAAAATCATACTGAAAATAATTTTAATAGTTTATGGTGCACACTAGAAGTTTGAACTAGCCTACAAAATTCAACAGTCACACACAAATTTGTGAAGTTCTATTAGAATTCAAAATTTAAAAATCTACCTAGATAAAAATCTTTATATTTATTCATTTGATCAAATTTACTTTTTATTACTGATTTTAATTATATTTTGAAAGTTTTTATTTATTTATTTATTTATTTATTCTATTCTGTATTTCTCTGAATAATATTTAATGTCCTATTAATATTGGAAACATAAATTTTTTTCTCCCCTTAACATGTATTTGTATTTAGCAGGATTAGTAACACAATTTCAAATTAAGTAAGGGATAAACTATGATTTATGCTCACACAAATTTACATCACTATCTATTTAGATTCATTCAAAAATCCTAGGTTAGATTTTTCCTTTTATCAAATATGAAAAGTTTCTGCTGTCTGCTGTAGAAGAAAGAGTGAATGTAATAAATATGTCAATTTTAGAACTATTATTATTATTTCTTTGTCTTCAATTGTATACAATATTTGAATTTTTCAATATTATTCATGATATGTATGATAATCAGATATTAGGTTTGGGTTAGAGTACAATAATTTGTTATCATTATATATAAAACCAGCATTATGAGACTAATGGTTTGGATGAGGTGTATTAGTTATATAGTGATCATGAGTCCTATAATTTACCTATAGGTAACACCCTTGTTGCATTATTAATATTAAATGTAAGCCATCTTCATTGCATTACTAGAATGTTGATAATTAAATAGATGTTTTAATGATTTAACTTTTCCATATATATAATTCGAAAGCAATGTATTGGTCATTTAGCAATATAAAATTATAGCTAAGGAAGCCTAGTTACTTTGGTGATTATCATCATTTATTCAGCTTGTGCCATTTAATTAACCATTGCAGCAAGGTAATTTATCAAAAGATTTGAAAGTAAACGGTAGTTTATAGAATGGTTTGGAAGTAAATCAGTCATTTGCATCTCAGGCTTTAATTTGATAATTCTTTTTAGTTTATATAGAATCAATATTTTTTATTAATTCTTTTTTTAGACTTCTTTGTTTTGTTATATTTGACAGTCCAAGTGAGTAATAATTACATCCAGTCATTCTTTCATGAACTATTACAGTATATATATATCGTAACATATAGTTCAAGTAGCAATTAGGTAGAAGCAAAAGAGACTGGTTGAATTGAATGTGCTTATGATTGGTTGCAGCACTTATGAAAGTAAAATAAAATGAATGTATGTTTATTTTTTCAACAAAAATAAATGTTAATAATATTCCAGAATTTAACAATAAATAAAATTTAACATAAATAAATTTCCCAAGGTATTCTTATAGATGAGTGATAATAATCTTATTGTATTCATTAATACATATATCCTGTTGTGATATCTCGTGAGTCTCGGCCTCAGGGTGGCCTTTGAGCATTCCATCATCATATTTTCAATTGGATGGATGGTTGAAGAGTTGGAGTGTGGTGTAGATTGAAACCTGTCCATTAAAGTATGAGGATTGTCTATCTTAATATATATCTGAGCACTTATAGTATATATGTGTAGAGATGATAATCTGGACCAACTGATGATTGCTGGCTTAGCATGAAATACGTATATTGGTGATTATTTATCTTTTCAACATATATATGTTTAAGTGTATCAGTGTTATTAGATGGAGTGGAGAGTGGTGGGTCATGTGAAAGTCTGTGCTCAAACCCTAATATTATTTAATACAAATTAATATGCATTTTAAATAAGGCTAACAAGTTAACTTTCTCAGTTTTAAATTAAATACAATGTTCAATTAATTAATTCTCAGGGTTATTAACTAAATCAATATTGATCATTCAATTTAAAGGAAATATAGATTTAAAAATTATTAAGTTACTCTAAGTATGATGAATGTAAAAGGAAATTTTATTGTACATCACTTTACCCTACTAATTTGTATTTCAGATAGCAATAATAATAATAATAAATGGTATAAAATTTAAGAAAATGAATAAGTAATTTAATAGCTTGGAAGTATGACCTCATATTTTAACAATATGCAAAGAAGGTGATTTCAATAAAGACAAACTTTATTATAAATTTCAAGTTTATAAACAAAGTAACAAATTATAAGCAACAGTAATAGAAGTAATTTAATACAAAATTCTACAACAATATTAATAAATAATATTGCTTGATCTCCACGAATAAGCTAAGCATGGGTTGTGATTATATATGTAATTCTAAAATATTCCAAATATATAGCACTATATTGAAGATGGTTAAACAATATTAAATCAAAATCTAATTTTACATACAGGAGGATAATGATGTTTTATAATGTCCTTAATTATCTTGGTAACAATAATCAATAGATTATCAACCTCATTCTATAAAATCTGGATAGTTCTTTCACTCTTTTGGAGTAAGTAAAATTATTTACTTATCATTTCTAAATAATATACAAATTGCATAGCTCTATTTATTATACATTCACATTTTTTATTAGAATGACTTGCTATGCTTCTTATTTTATTCAAAGGTTAAATAATTGATTAAGAGTACACCTCACTTAATAAATACAATTTATTTTATTTACACCATCAGATGCATTATTGCAT
Source organism: Epiperipatus broadwayi (assembly GCA_028023455.1). Lineage (NCBI taxonomy): Eukaryota > Metazoa > Onychophora > Udeonychophora > Euonychophora > Peripatidae > Epiperipatus > Epiperipatus broadwayi. Next base: position 257,494 of record JAQFVV010000635.1, read on the forward strand.
TTCAAAATTATGCAAATATCATAAGCCCTATAGAAATAAATATCCCTTACTGATTTAATCATCTACCCAAGGATGATTAACTGCCTATGAATTTGAGGTTGAATTTAAGGACTAATAAAACATAAAGTAAGTTAAACATAAACAGGTTTACATAAGTTAATAAGTTAGTTTAACTAAGTACAATCTGACTCCAATTTAAAAGGTAAATCACATATATTACACTTATACCCAATATCATTCATAAAATAAATAAAGTTGTTATCTGTTCCTTCTTATCTCAGCAATAAAGTTTATTTTGTAATTCCTCAAAACATAATCCCTCTTTTATGAATGGCTGAGAATTATTCTGTGGAAATATTTATAGTTTGCAGAGTATTGTAATATTTGTAATTTACTGGCAATACTTTAATATAAGCACTAGATATTAAATTAGAAGCACAAGGCAATTGACACTTAATATAATGATTTAAAAATAATAATTAAAAAACACGTTTAGTAATTCTATTCCAGATTATATAATTAGCACATTTAATCCATTTTCAAATGCCTGCTGATTAGTTTATGACATTTATCAATATTTTCATATTGTTGCATTTATAATCCTAAATCCATTATTAAAGGACTAACATTGAATAGTAGTTTTCTGCAGAGAAGAGCAGTTTAATCTTTTAGAAAAGCACTTGTAGATCTATATCCTTATGCTTGGCATTTGTCATATATTTTAAAAGCAATAGATCACCAATTCTTTGGTTTAAATACACTTAATTTATTTTTCTATAGAGTTCAGACCATTTTAATAATTTATGAGATGTAGCAAATAAATAACAATCCATAGACAAATGAACTTCATCGATTTTTATTAATAATTAAGCATTTTCTCCAAAGCTGTGAATTTATACACGGATTTAGACTTACTATATAATTAATCCATCCATAATGAGATAATCCATAGTTTCCAAACAAGTTATTTCACAATTCTTTTGAAAAAAGAGACATGATTTTATTGAGGTTATAATGAGCAGTCCATAAGCAATTTTCCAGATTTCTATTAATAGTTGAAAGCAGTAAATTGGATTTTCTATAAAATGACACTTTTTAGTGATAATCATTATTATTGCTGTTATTTATCCCTATTAGTTCAAAGAGAGAATCCAATTTTTACTAACTAGGCAAATACCCAGAGTGAATTTGTTTACTTGGTCATTTTGTAGATGACAAAATAAAAATGGTTAAAATTTAATTTGACAAAATCTTGGAGGCACTAGAGTTTTACAAAGATTGACTGAATTTTCCCAAGAGATTCTACTTCTAGTCATTTGTCAGCTGGTATATTAATTAGTCACCATTACCCACAAACCTTTTTTCTTTTAAGTTTTTCTGGAAAAAAGTTGCTCATTGCCAAAGTAATACAGATGGATAGATGATCAAAATTGTCTGGCTTTATTCTAAATGGTAAAATTTTCCAGACATTGGATAAAATGAAAGAAAAAGAAAAAGTTTTTTACAATCATTTATTTTTAACCACTAAATAATTTATAATGTCTTTTTTAAAGTTCATAGATATTTATTTTAGTAAATTCATTTAATAGATATCTTTTTAATTGAATGATAGTTTTATATTTATAAATTTTAAATTTGACAAAGTATTAAAACATATAGAAATTGCATGCACACACACACGTGTGTTTTTAAATGGATGGGATGCTTTATTATTTAGCTAAATGAAATCTCAATTGTAATTATCATGATATAATTATTATAGAACTGTTTCAAATATCCTGTTTTATTATGTTTAATATATTGTAATCTATTTTGTAGATCTTTCTATAATATCAATTTTTTGTATATTTTTTTCTATTTGTACATAAAAATTCAACCAAGCTTTTCAAACAAAATAATAATAATGCAGATGCATTGATCAATAAAATCTGCTCAGAAGTCATCTTTAAATACTTTCTAAAAAATATATTGTTTTATGCAATATTATGAGAAACTTTTAAATTTCATTTTGATCATATTATCTAGCATGCTATCTGTCCAATAATAGTGGTGAATTTACTTTGTTTAATAATAAAAAAAGCCAATAAAATTTTTACAGTGGTTACATTAATTAAATATGATAATAAACTTAAGGTTACAATATTGTTAAAAATGAGGTTGCCTTGACAACAGTTTGAAATTCTTGATTGTCTAAGTTGTTGACTGGTTTTCAATGGTTATATATATATCAAGAGAGGGAACTCATGATTCAGTGATATCCTATCCATTTACTATATTTTTGACCTGAGTTTTAGTCTAGACTGGGATAAAATTTGGAAAAAAAAGTTCTCATCGAGTTTGGAATTTTTTCTTCAGATAAACAACTGTGTATTCTACTCACATATCTATACAATAGTGGTAAATAAATAAATATCTAGTGATAAGCTCAGGAATAAAGCAAAAATCAAATTCAAAGATTCACCGTCTTGCTAAATACGTTATCATTAATTGCTCTCTGTGACGTGCTGTTTTAAGGCCTTGGTTAATTTTATCTCACATTTTAGTTATATGTATATAAACAAAAAGATATATAATAAAAAGTGTTTTGAAATACAGTATGTATCAAATGAGAACATAAATAAAACCATTTCAAAAAATAAATGAAAGCAACGTTGTATTGTTTATTTTCATTTGGTAACAATGCACTTTTAATAAGCATTAAAATATTTTACCCATGTTTGATAACCAGTATCATTGTGGATAGCTTCACTCTACTACGATTAAAGTTTTTAGTTTATTTATTTATTTATTTTATCGTAGCATTAATTAGAAAATATTTAATCCTGTAATATCTACAGAATCGTTATACTAACATGTTCATTCTTTTTAAAAGATAAATTAGTATAAAGAATTTATTAACCAAATTTAATATATTGTACAGGCTTAAACCTGCATTTATATATGTAATATGTGCAGGGTTCGAACTCAGACTTTCACACGACCCACCACTCTCAGTGCCATCTCATATCACTGACCCACCTGATCACCCACATGTTGAAAAGATAAATAATCACCAATATACGTATTTCATGCTAAACCAGCAATCATCAGTTGGTCTAGATTACTATCCTCACACATATATATAATCAGTACTCCGCTTTATATTAATATAGCCAATATTTATACTTTAATGGACAGGCTTCAAACTATTCCAACTCACAACTCTTTAGCCTTCCATTTCATTAAAAATCTGATGATGGGCCGTTCAAAGCCCTTGATAGTGCCAAGATTGTCATACTACCCATGTTGACATATTAGTTATTCTGACCCTCATGCACAGGAGAATAATCCATTTATATATACATATGCGAGGGATGGGCAGACCTTTTACACACTATTTATCTAAATTAATATATTGTACAGGCTTAAACCTGCATTTATATATGTAATATGTGCAGGGTTTGAACTCAAGGTCTGCCCATCCCTCACATATGTATATATAAATGGATTATTCTCCTGTACACGAGGGGTCATAATGTCTAATATGTCAACATGGGTAGGATGACAACCTTGGCACTATCAAGGGCTTTGAATGTTCCATCACAGATTTTCAATGAAATGGAAGGCTAAAGAGTTGTGAGTTGGAATAGTTTGAAGCCTGTCCATTAAAGTATAAATATTGGCTATCTTAATATAAAGCTGAGTACTGATTATATATATATGTGAGGATAGTAATCTAGACCAACTGATGATTGCTGGTTTAGCATGAAATATGTATATTGGTGATTATTTATCTTTTCAACATGTGTGTGATCAGGTGGGTCAGCATTATGAGATGGCACTGAGAGTGGTGGGTCAGGTGAAAGTCTGAGTTCGAACCCTAACCAAATTTAATTAAATTTATATCTTAAAATATTTAAATTAATTTACGAATTTTATTTATATATGAATTTAATACTAAAGTCTTAAACCTTTCTACTAAGAAATTATTAATTTTGTTAAAAGTTTAAAGTAACAAAATTTTTAATTGTTTTTATAAAAGTGATAGTAAAGGGATTTTTCTCGTGTGTAGACTTAAGTCTTTTCATTTGTCTGAAAAGTTAATGCTTTAGAAGCGAGTCTTAATTCCTTCTTCAGTCAGGTAAAAGCTGAAGCCATTCAAACGAAAAGGGCTTACTAACTGAAAAATCTTTAACATTATCGAATTTATCTTCATCGAAATGTGTATATTTATACACTAATGAACTTAATGGTGTTAATAATACTTTCTTTTGAAAAATATGTATATACAGAAATGGCAAATAATAATCTTACACGTATATCTTATAAGTTCTAAAATTTTTTTTTTTAAAAGTTGATTTTTATTTCATAAAGTTTGCTCGCCAAAATCTAATTATGCATTTAGACAATGCATATGATATGAAGCAACAAACATGATTAAAACATGTTAAGGAACTACTATTATAGTCTTTACATAATAATAAGATAGTTATTACAGTAATATATGTGCGAGAACAGATATGTGCTGAAATCTTTATGGTAAGATTCCCCCTAATTAAAGCATAATAAATATTTTTCTCACCATTACTAAATATTTTTGCTAGGGAGATTCGGCAGTATAGATAAAATTAAGTACTGCCTAAAAGCTATACTGCTAATAATAAATAAAATAGAAAATATAACATTAAATATTAGCAAAATAACAAATTTATCCAAATCATGGCGTGAAAGAATTTTAATGTCAATTTGTTATTTTGCTATTATTTAATGTTATATGATTTTTTATTATATATAATACTGAAAATCAATTGAATTGAATTTATTTCTCATTAATAATAATTAAATTATTGCTTTCAAGCAAATTTATTTGATTATCTGGGGCTTAATTGATTATGATTATCTTTTGTAAAATAAATAAATAGTCAAATGGTTTGTTGTTCAGGAATTTATAAAATATTCAAGAAGTGACAGAACTGGGCCATGATCTATGGACTTGAGTTTCAAAACCTGTCACTCTACCATTGCTCCAAAATACACATGATCTTGCCTTATGTGATGAATAGATATTTTCTAGCTAGTTCTGTGTGAATAGTCAATTTTTGATGTACATTTAACATTTGCGATATTTTTTCCTACCATAAAAATATAACACTTGCAATATATCCATATAACTTTAAAGTAAATATATTGAAACAGAGACTTTGCTATGTTTCAAATATGTATTAGACCAAGAGGAGGTTTCAGCTAAAATTTGTATTTGTAAATTAGTTTTGAACTTTTGTTAATTTAGTTTTATATCAAACATATTATAAAAGTGCAATCGCATATATATATATATGCCCACACATGAATCAGTAAAATAATTTGATTATTTAATAAAAATAATGTAATTTTTTTTTGTCAAAAAAGTAAACTTTATAAATTTCTTATCTTTTATGTAAGATTATTTTTAAAACTTTGTAGAACAGTCAAGCTTTGGTGGTCGAGAGGTCAGCGACAGCTGCTTTACAAGTAGTTGTCCCAGGTTAGTGGGTTCGCTTCCCGGCTAATACTATGACACATGAGAAAAAAACAACTTTGTAGAACAATGCTTAATCTTAAAATACAATTTCAATCTGTTGTAATATTAAATCTAAAAGTTAAGATTGTTCAGATAAGACATGTAATGGAATTAATTGGTATGGAACGTAAAAATGTTTTATTTTAATTGATTAAAAACTCTGCTGTATACCGAATGTGTGTAAAAGCTCCCCAAAATATATTATTTCATTCATTCAGTAGATTCTATTAAATTCATCTAGTAGATTCATTCATTTTATCATTATGCCTTACTTAACTCGTCAAGATCATATTCCAGATGCTGAGATTCTTCAGTCAGTGTGCTAAGCTGCACTTCTTGACCAGTTCTTCCATCAAAATTATTGATACTCTGACAACAGTTCATGACAAGCGGCCTGCAGTTAGAAAATGAATCAACCAATTATTCTTAGTAGCATTATCCTAAATTTGTGTGCTAGGCACTTACCAAAGGCAAACTCCACGCACTAAGCCTGTCTTCAGCCTCCAACAATCTTAAATTCACAAATCCCTAGAAATCTGACCTCCAGAAAAAGTCATCCTACATGGAAGTCTCTCAACTAACAGACAACAAAATTACAAGACCAAATGTACAAAAGTAGCTACCTCTTCAAAGAATTTGAGGAAAGCAAGTAATTAGTGGTAATATAAAACATTCCTATACCTTAAAATGAGCCAGGTATTGCTATATGTGTTTTCCTTACATATATATGCAATACTTTTTGTTAACCATAATATTACATTTAAATGTTTCTTTTATTTATGCATCTATTAATTGATATCATACATATAAGTCGTGTATGAATGTTTTACGGTTTCTTTTAGAGTATTTCTTAATTTAGAATTCATTATTTTAAATATATATATAACTCTGTGAAAAAAATTCTTTTCTTGCATTAAGAGTTTTTACAGTTCTTAATAAAGTTTAATTATTATTGTGTAATAATTTGATTCCTCTCCCCCTTTCTCTTCGAATATTGAAAATCTAAATGTTTTTTTTAAGAAAACAGGTCTGAGGTAAAAAAAAAAAAAAGTTAATCAGTCAGTAAAATATTTTAAAGAGAATTTGTAACTTTTTCTTTTAAATAGCATTAATCAATTTATTATGTATGTGATTTGATTTTAGATTTTCTAAAACATTTTTTAACACTTGTATATAACATTGTTATTCATCTACTTGCGTGTATGTGTGTACCTAAAACAAATCCACACAAAGGCAACTGTTATTTTATAAAGCTTTTTTTTTTTTACTTCTCTGGAATAACTAAGTGTCTAGCTGGTCGATTGTATTATATTTACATTGGTTTCTCAGATTGTCTACTGCCTTTATCCAGTCTATTTATCCTGGTGTGGCCTGGCTTTGGTATAGTCAGCATGCTCACTTTGTTTCTTATTGTCACTTTATATTGGTGAATTCTTCAGAGTTTACTGTGATGTTTTGGTCAACCTCATATTCTTTTAAATCAGAGCTATCAATAGTTGAATCATCAACTTACTTGTTTTGCATGGTAAACTTAGAATGAGCTTATCATGCCTCTTTTATATTGAATAGCTCATATTATTTTATCTATAATTATTTGTTGGTTTAGATATTGTTGTACACACATCTTTATTATCAGTACATATATGCAAGCATCCAAAGAAATAAATTGAATATTTTCTTTCTTATTAAACGCCATTCCCACATAGATTATACATCCTAGTTCATAAGAATCACTGTTAGAGATTATTTTTATATAGTTGAAGTAATTAAATTGGGGGATCAACTTAACTAAGACAATCTTAGATGCAATATTATCTAACTTTATGATTTTTTCCCCATTTAATTATAATAAACATTATTATTATATTTATTGAATTAATTTGACTGGCATTTGCTTATTGTGTCTGCCTATCAATTGTTTAATAGTTGTGAATCTTATATTCTAAGTTGAGCTAGACCACTCCACTTTGCAAAGAATAAATGTTATATAATACTATTGACAATAAATTAAAAATAGACGTCTTATCTATAGATAAAAATAAATTTCTAAACGTAATGAAATTTATACTGTAGGAAAAACTAATTGCGTGTCTTTCTTCTTCTTCTTCTTATTGTTGTTGATGATGATGTTGGTGTTGTTATTATTATTATTATTATTATTATTATTATTATTATTATTATTATTATTATTATTATTATTATTATTATTATTATTATTATTATTATTATAATATTTGTTTGCTAAAATGTAATTTAATGCTTTATTTATGCCAAGTTTAATATATTAGATGTTTTCCATTTGTATAAATATAGAGTGATTCTTGATATTTATTGTAGGAAACCTCATTTGGGTACTAAATCTTCTGTTGTAAATACTCGTTTATCTACTAAATATCAGTTAGCTTTACCTAATTTTCTTAAAACATCTAGTAGGAAGCAATTTAGTTATAATGGTCCTAAATTATTTAATATGTTTATAAGAGATTGTTCTGTGAATTTAATGAACACTAGTTATTTGATTTTTAAAAAGCATTTATGGTACTGGTTATATTATGCTAAGCATTAGTTTTATTTTGTTTGTTTATTTTTTTTTTGTTTATATTGTATGTTATGTTGTAATTATTTACTACTGTGATTGAATTGCCAAATGCAATATCTATCTGTATGATTTTAATATTTTATGTTATATTTATACTCTTTTTTTTTTGTATTTTATTAGTGTTTTTAGTTGTTACATTTAAATTCCTCACACAAGATTTTTCTTGTATGGAATTTATCTCACTGTATTATACATTTATTGTTTGTTTCATAAATAAATAAATAAATTATTATTATTATTATGAGCATTCCATCATCAGATTTTCAATTGGATGGATGGTTGAAGAGTTGGAGGGTGTAGTAGATTGGAGCCTGTCCATTAAAGTAGGAAGATTGTCTATCTTAATATATATCTGAGCACTTATAGTATATATGTGTGGGAGATGATAATCTGGACCAACTGATGATTGCTGGTTTAGCATGAAATACATATATTGGTGATTATTTATCTTTTCAGCATATATGTGCTTGAGTGTATCAGTGATATTAGATAGAGTGGAGAGTGATGGTTCATCTGAAAGTCTGTGCTCATATACCCTATATTACATATATAGACCCTAGGTATATAATAGGCCTGTGTTTCAGTTATTACATTGTAGAGATGTCTGCCCATCCTTGCACATGTATTAAATGGATTATGTCCTGTACATGTGGGGTTCAGATTGACTTTAGGTCAACATGGGTGTGACAAGAATATCGGCCTCAGGGTGGCCTTTGAGCATTCCATCATCAGATTTTCAATTGGATGGACGGTTGAAGAGTTGGAGAGTGTAGTAGATTGGAGCCTGTCCATTAAAGTAGGAAGATTGTCTATCTTAATATATATCTGAGCACTTATAGTATATATGTGTGGGAGATGATAATCTGGATCAACTGATGATTGCTGGTTTAGCATGAAATACGTATATTGGTGATTATTTATCTTTTCAGCATATATGTGCTTGAGTGTATCAGTGATATTAGATAAAGTGGAGAGTGATGGGTCATCTGAAAGTCTGTGCTCATATACCCTATATTACATATATAGACACTAGGTATATAATAAGCCTGTGTTTCAGTTATTATTATTATTATTATTATTATTATTATTATTATTATTATTATTATTATTATTATTATTATTATTATTATTATTATTATTATTATTATTATTATTATTATTATTATTATTATTATTATTATTATTACTGGAACTGATATTGTAAAACTAGAGTAGATGAAAAATGAAATGTCCATTTTTATTGGCAGACTATCTTTTGCCTTCTTTTAGATAATACATATTTTTATTGCAAAATATATTAATTTTTTTCATATCATCTAATATATATTTGTAGCCATAATTTCATGAATAAATGCAGATATTTTATTTTTTTATTGATTACTCTGTCTTTCATTCAATAATAAATACCATGTAACTCTATCAAATGGGATAGATCATATACTATAGGAGTACCTGTAGTCTTTTTAGTATCTATCTTTAATTCTACCCTCTTATTTTCATTTGATAAGTTTTACAATATTTCTTACTAATCTAGAACATTATTTGCATAAAATATTCACATTCACTATAAATTCTAGTAGATTTAAATAATAATCATATATTTTTATTCCATTAATTTCTCATTTTAATTTTCCAAATAGTTTTTTTTATAAAATTTTTATTAGAAGTTTTGGAGATATCAAATCACCCCATCATATACACATATCATTATTAATCTTTTCATTATCACCATATAATCTAAGTATTGCTATTCCATTTTAATAAATATTCTTCAGAATATACAATATCTCATTTTCATATCTTGATGATCCAAAGTTTTAATTACTGTGGAAATATATTTTTATAACCTTCTAATAGAAGCATAATGGCAACTTATTCTCAATGGTTCTTTTTATAACTAAACTCAATATCTAAATGTATTCTCTATGTTAAAACTATTTTTAAATCCATGTTATTCTTTTTATTGGTTTATGTCTAAATTTCTCTGTAGATGACTTGTATTTATCTTGATAAAAATCTTGCATAGAAATGACAGAAGATTGATAGGTCTTTAATTTCTAATACCTATTTTATCACCTTTCTTAAATTACTATGGCATCTTCCAATCTTCTGGCATAATTTTATTATTTAGACATTTTCTATTTTTTTGTCTGGATTTTTTAAAATATCAATAATAAGATTTCCCTTTCTTTATAAATTTCATTGTTTATCTCACCTCTTCTTGTTAAATTATTAACAATTCAGATCTTGTAATTATAAAGATTTCTTTGTTTTTTATTACTATATAATTATTTATGATGGCACTCCTCTTTTTGATAATAATTATTGCTGAAATAACTTTTCTTCCAATACCAAGATATTGTTTAATATTTTTGATACTTTATTCTCTTCTATAGCATTTGTTGTCAGTTCTTATTTATATTTTTATATCATTATTAACTTTTTGTCAATTATTATTTTATAGAATTCCAGATATTCATTTGTTCGTAATGAATTATTTTAAAATATTTTCTTATTACTTCTTTTCATTATACAATGACTTGTCTCAGATGAGAATTAATATTGTGGCCCAAAGAAATACTAACACTACCGATAAGTGAATAGCAGTTAAAGGCAATTTTTCTAAATTAAATTAATATATATATATTCTCCAATATCAATTAAGAAATCTAGCAATAATTTTTATCGAAAGGGCTATGAAGCTCTTTGCTATAATTAAAGTCCAAGGAATGGTTTAATGTTATATATTTTTTATTCTGTACGTTTTTTTTATTCAATTTAATTTTTGTTTAATTTTTCTGCATTTTTTTTTTTTTTTAGTTTTATATATATTTGTGTGTATGTTTTTAATATAAGATATTTTTTTATTTATTTAATACATCTTTTTATTATTATTCATTATTTTCTTCATTAGACCATTTTAAATAAATAAAAAAACTTATGTAATAATTAACCCAAGCAAAAAAAAAAAAAACCTCTCCAACAGCTCCTTTAAGAAGAACAGGGAAGAAGAAAGTAGTACTCACCAGGCTTATTAATTGTCAGGCAGTAAGGAGTTAAATAGTTTTCTATTCTTGTTTTAATCTTTAGCTTCAGATAATTAGATATCCATTAACCTGCAATATTGGATAGTTACCCAAGTTGGCTATGGCCAGCTATCCGAGAAAAAAATTCTAAGCTTTTTGAAAAGAATTTAATTTGGTCAAGGTTTAAACACCAGGTCATAGGACTGATAGATGATTGCACTACTTCCATACTATGGGTCATTTTAAATCATTTTAAAAGACATAGTTTTTAAGGCTTGCCTCGAGGAAAAATTGACCAATCAGCCGTATATTAGATTTATATGTCAAATCAAAAGTTAAAAACGCATTGCCTTCATGTTGGCTGTAGTATTGGGATACTTTCAAAGTATATTTTAAAAATAGTTAATTGCATTTTTTATGTTTTTTATTCATTCATTTCTTTATTAAATCTGCCAACTGCAAAGTTCGGTAGAAGATCAGTTATAGTTGAATCATGAACATTAATTGTAGATTTTTATTTGACAATTGAATATTTATTTATTAATATAAAAATATCATAAATAAAATAAAACTGTGGAGTATAGATAAACATCAAAATGCTCTTTCATTTACCAAATTATTTAAGGAGGAAAAACGAACACCAGCCCCCCCTCCTCTCCCAAATAAACTACTGTAAAAGTATAACAATACATTAAAATAATATTAACCCAGACAAAATTAGCAAAAATATCAAAAATTTAGGATATACTTATATAACGTATTTTTATGTACAAATATATTGTATTTTTATAGTTATTCATTTTATGTGAATTCAGAAATCATTTAAATAACAAAGCAAATCAATCTAGATGACAGTTTCAATAACTTTTGCATTAACACTACTTGTGAGGCGCAAATTGTCGCGGGCAAAGTGCGTTATTATAGTTTCTAATAACAGGCTTTTGCAGTTAATTCTTTGATGCATTATTGATTAGAAATGTGCTAATAACAGAGTTAAGATGATTAACTTATCTAAGTAAATGATCAATGTTGTTTTTATATTGTAATATAAATTCTTTTATGTAAACTAAACAATAATTTAAATACGCTGTACAAAACTTTGATAAAAGTTCGAAGTTTTAAAAATATGTAAAGATAAGACATTTCTATTCACATTATATATATATTGTATATTAAATAATCCTTCGGAAAACTGGTTTTATGACTTTAAAAGTCGAGTGGCAAAACAATCGTTTCAGTGACGTATTTGTTTTCATCAACTCTTAAAAAAAAATATTACATCTGGTGATATATAAGATAAATTATAAAGTAACATAAGTTAAGATAAATTATAAAGTAATGATTTTTATAAGAGAAGTTACAAAAACTAGATTATATGAGATCATTTAGATATAATAAACTAAACATCACATATTACATATATATATAACACATATAATAATTATTTTTTTAAAAAAATTGATGCAAAAATAGATAATTATTAAAGTTAAACCATCAAACATCACATGATCACCATTCTTTATGCTTACACAAGCTGTTTTTCACAGAGGTAAAACTCTCCATACAATAGCACCACTCAGTGAAGCCAAAGTAATCAATGAATGCAAGAAGGTTTGTGCATAAAATCTCTATCTAATGCCTACTCATCCAATAATCCCAAATTTGGTTTCTAACTTGTAGGTTTCATCAGTGAGGAGCCTTGGATCTGAGAGCAATATATGTAGATCTTAGGATCTAATGCAACTCTCCAGCAGCCACCTTTTACTTTTTTAGCTAACTATAAAGCTTTGAGTCGAAAATGAAAACAATAATGTTTTCAAGCTAATCTCATTAGCTTGTATAATTGTATAGATCTGAACTCATTTCATCATCCATACATTTTGGTGTCTTTGGTTCTTTAATAACCACATACACCATAATCCTATTGGGCAGGATTGGTATTAAACCATCAAACAATTGATGAAAGCCACAAACTAGAAACTAGTCTGGGAATATTGGATAAGTAGGCACTAGATACAGATTTTATGTATAAACCTTCCTGCATCCATTGATTACTCTGGCTTGCACCGAGTGATGCTACTGTATGGAGAGTTTTGCCTTTGTGTAATTATTAAAGTATAAAACTAAATTGTTAAGAGAACAACAAGCAACAGTATCTTCCAGTTATCTCAGAATTTGCTGGCATGCAGAGATTATATTATGTTCATAACACTGAAGAAAAGAAATTGGATTGGAATATTTTTAACTGAAGAAGAAATGTGAGAAATATTAACAGAAACATGTTAAATATTTGAATCAAATTAATAGCAATTGCAAGTTGCCACTTCTTGTCTTCTTCTAAACTTATATTTGTAATATATTTTAAAGCTATCATTATAAGATGCCATGTGATATAAAATGTTTTCTTAGTTGTAGTAAGAAGTTTAAGAAGTTTCTGCTGAAACAAACATTCTTTCTCTGAAATTGTAACAAAACATTTTTTCAGTATGACACCATTCCATACTCTGCAGGAAACTAATCTACTTTTTATTTCTTGATATCAAGTCATTTTTAGCACTGATTTCTTTTCCCATCTATTCCATTTGAATAAAAGCCTTTTATTAATTTCTATATTTCATCATTATATCATTGACTTGTATCATAAAGATATAAATAAGCAGCAAAAATCTTTACCATTTTTGTACCCTTTATCTTTTTTTCTCTATCTATGTATTTTATCATGACTCCTTTTCAACATTCTAAATTCCAAAAATAAATATTCAATACTATTTCTCAAATCTTCATATGAACCACATTTATAATACTTATTTCAATCTTTGCCTCTTTTTTGTAATGCCCAAACCTCTTTTCTTGCACTAAATAATAAGTTTCCAGTAGTGTTTACATGTGTCCATTTACAGTTTATAATTTTTTTATTCTTATATAACTTTAAACTTTTTTATTCTCTAATTAACTTATCTAGTCTCTAATCAATAGGCTGACTTCTCACACTAAAGATTATTTTTAGGAAAACCTTCTTCTTAGAACTGACAGAATATTTCTATTTAAATAGCAGGAATACAAACTTTTTGGTATAGAAACTTGAATACATTTGCAATTAAATGTGTGCCCATGCATGTGCACACACATGGGTCTCTCTTATTTCAGTTCACGTTAAACACCTAAGAAAATATTGTGCATCATACTTTAAAAATATGCTAGAAAGATCTAGTCAAATTAATTTACTGCATTCCTAATATAAAATTCACTTCTTATAACTTTTCGACCAGTGAAAAAGTTATCCGACTACTCTCTGTTACTATAAATGTTTTCTGATTATCACCTTATTGTAATAAATAAATTAGATTAACATTGAAGATTCAGCTGTTTAAATCTTTATCTCATCTGAGATCAGAAATTGTTTTGAGAAATGCACGTATAATGAGAGGGATCACATTTGACTACATATATCTCTGTAATCCAGTATTTAATTATCCATCACACATATTATTGATAGAGACAGCTAATAATAAATAGCTTCAGAAAAATACATTTCCATTGTTTCTCTACAACGATTTTTTAAAATAAAATTTATTTACATGCACATTTTTTTGGAAAAAACATGCTTTGAATGCTATATTGAATATAATCTTTTTAATCCCTTAATTATATTAAAACTGAATTCCTTTATAAAAAGTAACTATATATACATGAATATTATTTGAGAAATATAAAATGCTGTTACTATAATTGATCACGATTGCATCAACAGTCATATATCATTTCACACTATGTGGGAGAGTGTAACTATAAACTTCTACTATATAATGTTGATAATTATATGACTAGGCATATTTTTTTTTTAGATAGCCAGCCAATAGCAATTTGTTGATCGGCTATAAATTGGTAAGAAAAATTATCTTGATATTATTAACTAGAGAAAAAAGTATTTGTCAAATAAATGTATTATAGTACTAGTACTAGTACTAGTACTAGTGACAATAGTGGTAGTAGCAGTTCAGGCTTCTTATTGACAAAAGCTAATAAGCAGAAACTAGTCTAAAGATTTGCAACTACCACCTAGTGTCTATTGACTACATATACAAATATAAATAGTCAGTCTTATCTTTTTATATGTAATGAATTTCCGGCTTTTATTATAGACATTTAATGGCATCTACACACGGTTTTTACTTCTTTTTTCTAATATTTTCAAATTCTATTGTCATTTTTTTACCCGTAACACCGGCATATAATAAAGATTTAAAAAAATCTTCATTTCAGTAAAGACTTCTGACAAATACCCAACAAATAAATATTATTATTATTTTCAAGGCTTTTAAATATTTTTAAACAATATACAATATATGATTTTAAATAATATATTTTCTGATAAAAGTTTAGCAAGTAGAATGATTTCTAATAATACACAAAATACTAATATGTAAAAAGAGAGAGACTTAAAATATCACTAGATTTTTGATTTTTTTTTTTTAATCTAAAAAAAATAATGCTTATTAAAATCGAATCTGCAATTAAAAAAAAACAGAAAATACATTTTTCTATCTTATTATTTTAGATTCGAATCTATATTTAAAAATTATCTTTTATTTAATATCAAATTATTTCTTAAAATTTAAAGGACCCTTCTTAACAAATTTTCTTTTGTTCTTTACCGCTTCATAAGACAGAACGTAAGGACGCAGCGTCTTGTCAACAGTTTATGTAGATTGATGGATGTGCTCTTCTAAAATATGTTTCCAAAAAGAAAGCTATTCTTTGATCGTGATAAAGCTTAAACAATCGTTCAACTGAGAGGACAAAACTTGAAACCTGGGGAGCAATTAAAATGCATTATTGAACCCTATCCAAATCAATGATCAATCGCGAATGAGAAACAAAACCCCGGTTGCCAAGAGTGAACGAGGTACAAATAAATGTTAACAGTAGAATGTTTTCAAGTCAAAGTTAACCCGCTTGAGTGCGTCCCTTTACGCGAAGTCAATGTATATGCACGCGTCGTATCGGGAAATGATGTCGATTGAAGATGCTTTTGTTGAAAAGAACAATTGTAGCGCAGCAATTGCTGGTATACATTTTCATTTTTATTACAAGAAAATAGAAATCGTTAGGGAATTCAAGTTATATCATATAGATCTGAATAATACATTAAGTGCAAAAAATGATAGGAGAAAAAAGCAACTTTAATCAAACTTAAATACGAGTTTAAACGGGTATTAAGCAAGAAAAATGGGTTTATTTTCGTATACGGTTGTGATTGTTTCCAATGACAACTAATGATGGAATACCAAATGAATGCGATACATTTTCATACAAGTTCGTTGAACAGAAAATATATTGATAGTTGCCATTTAATTTAGAACTTCTTCACTTTGTAAATGTCAAGATTAGATAACTATCAACCCTGCAAAATGATGATCTAAGCGATTCATTGTGCTTACTCTATCTCTACATTTTGTGTGTGAGAGTGTGAGTGCAAGTAACTAGGTAAATAGTTAACAACTATGAAAAATAGTTATCTAAGTGACTTATAAGGCTTACATTATTTCTACGCAATGAGTGTGTGTGAGATAGCGAACATATAGATAAATAGTTAAAATAAATAGACGGATGACTCAGTCCAATAATTAAAATGAAATAGAGTAAAAATGAAACATAAATAACGGATTAGATAAATAAATCGCATTGATATAAGTGCAAAAATATATAAAAGCATAAATTTAATAAAATCTTAATTAATAAAACTAAGCGTCAGTATACCATAGTTTTCTATTTTCTTAGTTGGATCATAAATAATGTTTTGCTTTTCTAAAGTAACACAACTGAATTTACATAAAAATTAATAAAAAGACAATCATATCTATAGGTCAAGATTATTATATTACTATAAAACGCATAATTCTTTCCCTTTATCTATCTGTAAAGCCAACGTTAAAATTTGCGAACTAAATAATACACTGATACTTTACTGAAACGGCATATTTCGAAAATGAATTCAACTATCCTCTTTAAAATCTAGAGAGCCATATTCTGATTTATCAGAAAATGATAACCTTTTTATTTATTTTAGATTTCACTGGAATATTAAAACTGATAAAATTTTACCCAATAGAGTTTTAATAAGCTTATCTATTTAACCTATTTACATATTTTTCTATTCGTCTACTTACTCAACTACCTATCTATCAAGTCATCTATCTGTCTGTTTATCTACTGTAGACGCACTTATATATACGTAGACGCACTTATATAAATATGATGATCACAAACCCATTCTTTGTGATTGGTTGCAATGTTTTAATCCAATCAAGTTGATTTTTGCTAAATATATATTTTTTTCTCTATAGTTGTCAAATGATTATATTGTTGAGTTTAATCACTATGTTTCAAATCCCTTGATATCTGTTTAGTTGTGATATAATTTTGTAGGCATCTTGGATAATACCAGGCTTTTAAATATTTTCTTTGGGTATTGTTTCTTCTGTTGGTATCATAATTAGTTTTTATGGCAAACCTGAATTGCTATTTCAGAATGAATTTTTTTGTTTAGACTTGTCTGTTTTGGTTTAGTTTTACTGATAGACTTTTCTGGTTTGGAATCAATTTTTTTCCTAAAATTGTTTTCTTTGATTCTAAATCTCATGTATAGCTGATTGTTTATGTCTATGACCAAGATTTCCCTCCCTGATTTTTAATTAAAGTAAAAGTTTGCAGCTCTAGTTTGATCATGGTTGTAGCAGAAATACAAATGTCAAGGGTCTATATTAACCATTTACAAGTTTGATGATCTTATTTATTGCAAGTGTACAAGTAGTACTTTATAATATCAAAGTATTTTATTTAATACTTTTGAATATCCTTTCTTTAAGGTTTGTTATTTTGTTGATTTCATTCACCTCCATCACTGTATACTCTAAATGCCTGATTAACTCATGACCTATTAGGTTATCATATTTTTTAATTGAAGCTATAGATAAAACATTTTATTATTATTTATCATTTTTACTATCATTTATTTGTAGAAGAGTTGTTTGATTGTCTTCAATGATTTTATTACTTGGCTGTCCATTTTCTTAAAATATAATTGGGTACTGGTGATCCAAGTTCAGTTCTATTATAATTGTTATTTATTAAAATTGGTATTTTGAAAACTAAATTTGATTTAGATTGAGTCTTCTATTAAATTTTCGGGACCAGATTTTTTTGGCTGGATTGCTATTCTTTTTATGAAGCAAGTTGCTTCTATATGTCCACTATAAATGCAGTATTGCAAATTGTCTATTTTTGTGCACCTTTCTTTTGTGGTTTTTGCAATATCTGCAGCAATCATTGCTAAAGTTTATTGGTATTGTGTATGACCTTCCTTGTGATATAGGTTTATATTGTGAACCAGTTTTATGATCTTAACTGATCTTGGTTTATTTGTGAATAAGCTTTCTTTAATTGTAAAGCTTAATTCGAGGAGACCTGAAAAAAATTCATCACTGAAGATGACATTAAAGTCCATTATCAACTTGACTCATAAACTGTGATCTTCTAAACTGAAGATGAAAAAGCTCTCAGAGCAACTCTTAGCAAGTTTCTAAATTCTCAGAGATTGCAGACTTTCTAAGCTAAGTGGCATAATATTTTTGCATCATTTTTCTTGATTACGTAGGTTGACATTTTACCATTGCAGTATTTGTAGAGTTTTAGATAGAAATAAGCTGCAAATAAATTGATTGCCTGCTCAAATTTTTTTCCCAATAATATATATTTTAAGTGGTTTGATATTGCAAAACATTATAAAGTGCAAATTCACACTGTTTATAAATGTTACAATTTTTCAGATTAGTTTTACTTATTTGGTTTGCTTTTAAAAATAATTTTAATCAATTTAAGTACATAAGCCAATTTTTTGACAATTTGGATCAAATTCTTTTAGAAAACCCACTTTTATCATATAATTTTTTTATATCACAGACAGATACATAATTTTTTTAAATATATTTTATGATTTTCAAATTTTTTTTGCAAAACATAGCATTACTCTTCTTTTTGTTTTTCATTTATGACTGACAGCCTTATTAGATATTCGTATATTAAGTCAAATGAGCTAATTCATTTGTGGTCGAGACTGATATAAAAGCAGTAATTAAGTTTAATTATATTTTATTAACAATAATGTGATTTTTATTTATAATAGTAAGACTATTTATAAATTTAGTATTTTAATTTACAAGATGTTGTGACAACTGACTTTAATCAGGAATGGAAGTCAGTAGTAAAAAGGCACAACTCAATGATTTACTGTGTGCTTGTTATCAGTGAGGGCAATTTTACACTTTCCACTTCAATTTTCATGTTGTTTCATGGTTTGATTTTTTGTGCCGATGCAATGATTGTTCAGAGATATATTTTAATAAAATTTATCTGAAAGTTTATGATGGTGGCATTTTAGTTGTAATTATCATCTAATATTATTTTACTTGTTTTTTTTTTTTTAAATTTCAATTATTTAAATTGTTTAACGATACTCAACTGCAAGTTAGTATATAACACCACATTTCAAGTGGCATTATTCTCCTCTCTTTTTCAGGTATTGTTGACCTGATCAGTGGAAGAACTAGCATGGGAATTGAATCATAGACTTTTAGAGGTGATGCTCTAATTAATTAAGCCATTCTGTCAAAGCAGCAGTCAGTAGAAAATTCATATATTTATTTAAAAGGATTCTCTTGATTTCTTCAATTTTTTCTTAAAGGCAATTCCCAACCACTATAAAATATAACACTTGGTAACTTATGATCTCATTTGCCATTGTTATGTGAGTA
Organism: Epiperipatus broadwayi; assembly: GCA_028023455.1. Taxonomy (NCBI): domain Eukaryota; kingdom Metazoa; phylum Onychophora; class Udeonychophora; order Euonychophora; family Peripatidae; genus Epiperipatus; species Epiperipatus broadwayi. The sequence goes on from JAQFVV010000635.1 coordinate 277,471, forward strand.
GCATATTCATATTTTTTTTTGTGTATATTTTATTCTCTGTAATTGCACCATTGAAATGAGTTAAAAAAAGCATAAACTGATGATCAGAAAAGAAAATAGATGCTATTAAAATAGCAGACTATGTATGTACTAATAAACATATATGTTTGATTGTTAAAAGATAAAAATATTGGACAGAGAGGAACAACTTTAAAGAAAAAAAATTAAGGAATCTATTGACATGACAATGGCATATAACTTCACAAGTCAATCTAGTGTGATAATCATGTTTGGAATCCATTTGTTAATCTTGCATTTGAGAAAAAAAAGAGGGGGAAAATGGACTCTCGTAGATAGATAGTTATAAAGTTGTATTGATTATGCTTTTGACAGAATATCTTAAAATTCAATATCCCATGCTAATACTGTCACTGGTTAGGCCAGCTACACCTCACCTGAAGAAGAGAGAATAATATCACTTAAATGTTATGTTATATATTAACCAGTCTGCCTTTACTAATAATTGAATATCTTTAAAAAAATGTATTTAAATAAAGTTTGAATTTGTTAAAAAAACATTTAAAAATTAGTATTGGATGATGGAAATAGTTCAACATATAATTAGAAATATAAATTATAAATCTTATTCTAACTATGCTTTGGATTAGTTTGATTACTTCATTGGTTGCATTACTGTTAATCAGATTAATTAAAATATTTTTTTTCAATATATTTTTCCCTGCAGATTGTTGAGCTAAGTTTGTAGTCATTAATTAATTGCAGATATTTTAATGTCAATTTGACATATAGGATATAAAACTAGATAATTGATTCATATTGCTGCTAAATTCTCTTGTGAGGATGAGTATTTTAATAGAAGTACTTCGGTCAATTACTATAGTTTTGAGACTTTCTTCTTTTTAATATATAATCATGATGTTGAAGTCTGCCAATTTAAAATAATTTCAATAATTAACTACTTTTAATTTTATAGAAAATTGAAGGAAAAAATATATCACTCTGAGATGTTGATATAAACTACTAACTATATATATATATTGAAACATTTTAATCTCATTATTACTGTGTTTTAAATTAATTATTATTGTGTTTTAAATTAATATAATTCATTTTTTAAAAGGCATATTTATGAAATATGAGTTTAAATTATAGATATTATAATATATTAATTGCATCATTTAGAATTTCATATATTTTAATAGATTTCTCTGTATGCAATATTATACCTAAGATCTGATACAATGAAGGCTTATAGAGTGAATAATTAATAGAATGAACATTTTGTTCACTAAATTAAGATTTATATAGAAAATACAAAGACATATAATAAACTTTAGACTGACACGTATCTTTACCATAAAAAAACTCAGTTATTAACGTAGTTTTTTTTTTAATTCTAGCAGAAATTTGGACATATTTTTTTCAAAAGAATTCTTCTAGGTACACTATAAAATATATATATTGTCCATGATTAATGTTGCAATAAAAAAAAATTAAAATAAAAGTATGGTGAAAATTTAGTGGTAAAAAATATTATACATATTTTTCTTTGGAAATATTCATTTAGATAGATGAATATACTGTAATAATTTTAGCTATGAGTCATAAAAATAAAACTTTGACATTAAAAAAAAAATCAAAATGAAAGTATGCTAAAATGACAAAATCTAAATGCTAAAACTGAATTATTAATTTTGTTCACCTACCCTTTTTTATCTTAAGTGATAAAACTGTTATACATATTTTTCTTTCAAAGTATTTTCCTACATGTGTATATAAGTAATAATTTAAGCTATGACCCATAAAAACCAAATTTTAAGGCTCTAGTATAAAAACTATTTCAATGTGAAAGTAAGATAAAGTCGTAAAACATTTAAATACTATTATCAATTTCAAAGCAGAATTTAAAAAGTGAACAATGTTGATATCAAAAAAATTTTTTTTAAACAAAATTGGTAATAAAATAAAAAAATTAAATTTAAACATAAAATCAGTAAATCTATAAACATCATTGGTTAAAATAGAAAATGTTGCAAAAAGTGATACCAGCTATTAATAGTAACCATATATTTATTATATTTTATGAATTTATTTGTGCTTAGTTTTTTCCTCTGCAGTTTGATCAATTTAACTACGTTATTTTTAAATTTATTTAAGCAGGCATACAAATATTAATTTCAAAAACAACTAGAAAAATATTGTTAAAAATTGATCAGTATTGAAATAAAAAAAATATTTTTAAAAATGAAAACTGTAAAATGATGGGTGATTTAAGTCACCACTTTAATAAAAATAATGAATTAAAAAATAGTCAAAACAATTTCCAAGTTAAATAGTTTTCTTTGTAACATTATGAAAAAATGAAAACTTTTCTGCTAATGTTGATTCCTCAAAATCAAATAGCAAGTGATAACATCAATGAGAAAAATGTTAAGCATTTGTTTAAAGAATTTTTTACTACGTCTTCTAGGACAAGAGTCATTTGGCAAAAAAGAAAAGTATGATGTACCAGATTCCGGAAATGAATTGAATTGCACAATGATATAAGGCATACATGAGACTTCTGAAAAGATAGAACACTATTGAATGTTATCTCACAAAAAATGTGTGAATTTTTATTAGGATATATAAGTTTGTTTACATTTTAATTTTATGTTTTTAAATATGAATTTAAATTTTCATTAAATTCTAACAATACATTTTTACAGCAATAAATTTTATATTTATATTTTTTATTTTTTATTTTTACATGGTTATTTTGGATTATAATTTTGATCTTGTCCGTGGGCGCGAAATAGGCTACCCCTAAATTTATTTATTTCAATGTAAGGCATAATGAACTGATGATATAGTGAGTGGCATTTTAAAACCATTTAATTTGTTATAGTAGACTCCATTATATTTGTAAACAATAGAGAAATAAAAATTGTTTTTTTCATAATTACATTTTATATATAATAGTCAATATTGTGATTAGATAAATCAATCCCAGAAGTGCCAATAGAAATCTGGATTTAAATACTGGATATTAAGTAGTTAAAGTGAGTTTTTAGAAAGTTAATTTTAAAAGTTACAATAAATAAACAAATATGCCTGATGAATTATTAAAAGTGCTTATACGTGGAAATGCAGAAAGAAAAAAATAATGAAAATGAAACTTAGTATAGGTATATATTATTGTAAATGTCTCTATGGTCACCCTATATTTAATTAGAATATTTTAAATTCACTAAGTTTAAAAAAAAGAATCAGCCATTGCAAGAAATTCAAGCTTGTATGTATTAAATTGAAATAAATATGCAAGTATTTTATATCATTATAAAAAGTAAATAAATGGCAATTTAGAAATACACTAAAGGAAAAATCATTCTAAACAAAATATAGCATGAATTTATTTCAAACAAAGCTGTAGCAGAATTTCAATCACGATATAATATATATATTTAATTAAAGTTAAAAACAATTCATTAACTCAAATAGTTGTTCCAAAAAATAAAGTGTTTGGGGGGAAAAAAATATTTCAGGAAAGCAAGGATGTTGACTTTTGTGCTATAAAAAATACGTTTTAAGTTAAACAATAGAAGAGAGGCTATATAAAAGGACAGCATCATTTTTTAATATAATATAAATAAGATGCAGAAATTTATAAAAATAAAAAGAGAGATCAGAAATTAAACATATTCAATTATATTATGGTCATTACCATCAAACAGGAAAAAAGAAAATATTAAAATGAAAGCAAATTAATCCGACTTTGTAATGGTATAATAGTGGCTCTTACTAACTACATTTTGTAATAATAAAACAAGATAGTTATAAAATCCTTTTAAATGCTAAACAGACCTGGTTATGATAATAAATTTAAATACTGTGTTAATTTGTGACATTATGTGGTAAGTTCCCAAAGAAATATATTATACATTACTGTCATCAGGTAACTTCTCAAAGCTAAATAGAAGCTGCATTGGTTAAGAAGATTATGTACTAGTATAAACAGCCTACTGTCTGTCTATAAAACACATTGTTAATATTTAAGTAAGCCTATCTTACTGATAAAACTAAACAAAAGTATACACTAATATCATGATCTGCATGAACGAACAGTCAAGAGAGTTTGGAGATAACTACAAATTGAAATTAAACAATAATCATAACATATATTGAGAATCAGTTATTATAAGCAAAAATTCTATATATTACTGAACTTCCATGCAGCTATAAGATATATATTTAAGATATTATACCTAACTCTGTAAGTTTCACAAATATGAAAAATCCAAGATAAAAACTTTATTTATTTAATTTTCATTTTGGGTCTAAATATTTTTTACCTGTTAAATATTGTTTTTTAATCAGATTTTTCAATTTTTATTGTATATAATGATTTAGATATATATAAAAATTTAGAATAATTCAAAGACATTTATTGTTCATTTGGAGTTTTAAATGAAATAAATTATTCTTTTGAATTACACAGGTAGAGATCAGAGATTTTAAATCACTGCAGTCAATAAAGAGAGGAATTGAAAAGTTTAGAGCTTTTCTTCATGAGACTAATGGGAATTACTTCATTATAGACTGAATTAAAATGTATCTAAAAGATGTGGCATACTAATATGTTAAAGAAGTCTAGAAAGCCTGTTAATATTAAATGTTTAATCTGTATTTAAAAGATTTTGTTAATATCTTGCAGATACAATAATTCAATTCTTCATTATAGCTATATGTATTCATGTAATTCTGTGTGATATTTATTAAATTATATTACTTAATAAATTATTTTATTGATATAAGAAAAGCCATTACTTTTTTAAAATTAAATCTGCTTCATTTCTAATATTTATTTAATATTAAATTTTTAACAGTATCCATGCTCAATGCTAAGCAACTGCTAGAAGTGTGAACAGGAAAAAAATTAGGGCAATAATAGTTAAGGGTAAACATATTGTTATCATTGGTAGCTTTCCCATCATAAAGTGGTATCCTGGTCACATTTTAATTATATTAACTCATAAATAAAGTTGCCAATATAAGATTCTTCTAAGCTAACAACTGGAGGTGATTTATAAATTGATAATAATCAGAAAAATATAACCAGTACTCGCAGCAGAATAATTTTTGATAAGCTACTGTTAAATAAATGAATGATCAATCAGTGACTTGTTGGATTCCTAAAATCTTAAAATATATGAATGAATATAAATGAATAATCAACTTATAGCTTATCATTAATGGAAATTTAATGTTTATGCTAATTCCCGTAGAAATATATTGTTTATAAAGATAAATTAAATTTTAAATATTGTAGGGAAAAAAAGGGTTGTCGTCAAATAGCTACTATATCTCACTCGATGGCACAGTTTTCATGCTTAAACTATAAAATATTATCATTCCCGGGCTGTTAATTATAATCATTTTGATGTGTTTTTTGTAAAGTGAAAATAAAAACAAAAGAAAATTGTCTTTTTTAAATATTATTTAATTTTAAATATTATTTTTTTTTAACGTAGACAAATTAAATGATAATAATAAATGTAAAATAAAATAAACAAATTACAATTTGATTCATCTTTTTTAGTTTGCTTTTTATTAGAAAAATCAATTTTCTATCAAAGATTTTTTTACTGGGGTTACGGCTTTTTTTGTTGTTGTTGTTGTTTACCGCTAGTTTTTATTTCAAATAGAATGATAACTAAAAGTAAAACTTGTTATGGTTACGTTTAGGGTTAGTTTTAGGGTTAGGATTAGGGTTAGGATTAGGGTTAGTTTTAGCGTTAGGTTTAGGGTTAGTTTTAGGGTTATTGTTCTGTTGTTTGTAATGCTAAAATAAAAAATATCAAAATTGTATTTTTGTAAATATTTTTTTACTAACATCTATAAAATAAATGATAACAATAAATGTAAACTATATTCAATAAATTATAACAGTAGTCGGAGAAAGAAACTAAAACTTTTTTAAACAACGACAAATATATATATATAAAATGTTTATAATATATGCTTTTTATGACATTTAAAAAAACAGTGTACAATTGTACTTTTCTTACTGGATATTTTTGTGTTAACGCTCTTTTTTATTTCAAAAATATACAGATGATACAATCTTCTTTGTCTTGTGGAATGTTACGAACAGTACGTTACTTGACTCATTACCTATTTCCAACTCACTTTATACATATATCTCATCAACATTTACTATTTAAAACTTCAATACACTATGGTATAAAAAGTCTGTTAATTATTACTTTACAAAATCGGAACATTTCAATACTTTAAAATAAAAAAAATTCAAATGAAAACAACATTTCCATCCAATTCAAAAAAACACACCCTCTCCCCAAGCCGTAACCATTTTATAAACTGAGCGATATTCGGAAAATGTATTTGCTGCATAAAACATACATGCTGTACTGCGACGCGACATAGCGGCCTGCAATCTGTAGCGCAACAAAAAAGTTGTATTATAGAAAATGCAGGTTCGAAGGTGTCAGCCGCAGAAACAGCATTTTTATGTGTTTTAGCGCAAAAACAGCGCCATCCAGTGGGATATAGGGCTCTTCGACGAATACCAAAAAAGCAATTAATTTCACAAGTAAATTATTTTAAAAACCAGGTTAGCTTATAAATAAATTCAAATATTAAATAGCATGACAAGGATGACTGTCATAATGTAATAAAAAACAAATCAACATATGCATATATTGTTTTTAAAGTTATAACTTTGTCATCAAATCCAGTTAGATAAATAAAATAAAGATGCACAAGTTTAAAGTTTTGAGAAAGGTTTTAGCAAATCAGTCAGACATCTATTAAAAAGCTAGTTATTGGAACCAATAGAAATCAGCACTGATATGAAAAAATCCTAATTTTAAAATAATAATCAGAAGAAATCAAAGGAGCTTCAATTATTTTAACTAACAATGTGAAATAATCTTACATTTCTAAACCATTTTATCAAGCAATAATTTTCACATTTCCAATGAAGAAGGATTATATGTCATAAAATTACCCTACTAATTTTGCAAACGGGTTTAAATTCAAAACCAACACTTTTACATTCATGCTTGTAATAAATGTGGTTTTAATTTCTCCTTATTTGTAATAATAAAAATACTTAATTGTAAATTATTAGAGAAAAAATATATAGTTAATAATAAATTTGGCTGAACGTTTTCGAGGAACCGTGCCTCATACTCATAGCCTTTGTGAAAATGTACTTAATATATGTAAATGAGAATATTCAAATGAGTTACTGTTACGTAGCCCATTTTTTCGAGATGTCGAAGCACGTGTCTCTTCTGTTGATTGCATGGATGTCTCTGTTAATGTAGAATGCCTCCTTTATTTTTCTCCTGTAGTCGTTTGGTTCTGAGCATAAAATAACGGGGTTAGCGGGAATGAAATTGTGCCCTGATTGTCAGATCTTTATGTTTTGACTGTATATCTTAATAGGTCAGTATGTATGCCCAGCTTGATGACCTCAATTTATCATCATTCAAAAAAAATCAACACAGATCGGTTAGTTTATCAATTAAAATCTTTGTCATTCTTCATCATACATATACATCTGACTGAATCCTTATCCTCTCAGGGCAACTTTATTCTGTCCCATGTAAGAAAACTCTCTTCATATCACACATCACCATGCAGTATCTATAATGCGCACACAGCCACGTCTTGATAAGGGAAATTAAAAAGCAACAACAGTATCAACTTCAAACTTAAACTATTTGCTTGAGCCAGGGAGAGAGATCTTTTCTTAAGATCCAGGATGTGTAAAGAGCTACTCTTAGACACCTATTCCCTATATTGGCATGCAACATTTTCTACACTTAAACAGTAACTTTATTAATAATTCCATATCTTAACAAATAAATGGAATGAAACTTAGTCATCTCCGACTGCCATGGTATATATATCATGAGACAGCCATTTCCCATCTATTGAGTGGTAGGATAACTTGACATCAGTAATGACAAGCATTTATAGCTTTATATATGCCCACATATACATTGATTCCAGCCTAGATAAATGACAAAGACTAACCAAATCCCGAATCAAAACATATATGAATTATTTCAATTTTAAACAATCAAGCCAACAACATACCTAGCATTTATATTAATAACAGATCAACAATACTTTAGCATAATTATCAGTTTATGACCACTCCCTCACTCTTCATATTTACTATTAAGCACAAATTAAAATTTTGTTAAGAATAATAAAAAATATTTATATCATTTCTCTCTTTACTTTTAAATTTAAATTTACGTGAGCATCTATACTTAAGTGGTATCAAAATCTTTTTTTTTCTATTTCCTTCAAACATTTTAAACATAAACAAAATATTAAATTAAATAAGCTAGTGATTAGAGTGTGACATAGCATATAAACAAAATGAAATATAATAAAAAAATTAAAAAAACAAATGACATATTATATAAACAAAATAAAATAAAGAATAAATATCAACATTACAGATAGTCTCTTTAAATGTCTTTTCCTTCCACTGTCCATCAATCACTTAATATATTTAGTTCATTTTACTTGAGATAGCTATATACTTGCACATCAGACAGTTATTTTAATTAAATTTGTATAAGACGCACAGACAGTCATTTGAATTAAGATAGATTAAAAAAAACATAGATAGTTATTTTAAATCAAAGTATAGCTACAGGAGAATTAATAAATTTTAAAAGAGTTCTGTTGGTTACCTTCCATTTGATGAGTTCTTCCTGGATTTGAATTCACTTTGTTTTCCTTTCCTCTTCTTTTCCATTTAAAGGTTCAAATTATACAACAAACAGTTTCTGATTACTAACATGAATCAACTTTTAAAACATTATACAGAAGATTGCTGCAGTTGTTTCAAATGAATTTTAAACAGCCAGATAATTATTATAATCTGAATTGGTCTTTTAATTTGATAAAAGAAATTTGACAATTCTCTCCTTGCAGGAAATTTTACAAGCAGACTGGATAAATTGTGATATTCAGCAGAAAATATCTTATCAAAAGTTGACTTCTTCATAATTGATTTGAGAAAAAGGAGTATGCACCATTTATGGATGAATTAGAAATTCATATTTTGGTCTAATATAAAACTTAAATACATTATTAAATTCTGAGAGAGAAAATTCAAAAACTTGAAAAAAAGAAAAACCCTTAGAGATATTAATTTTAGTTAGTTAACCCAATTCTCAATCAGCAAAAGTTTCTCTCCCCATTTACTTTTTTCTTCAGTTTTATAGGATAAAGAGAAAAAAGAAAACATATGTTACCCCCCCCCCCAGTGGTTCCTCTTCAAGTCTAATTAAAAAAATCCCCACTCAGAATGAACAATAACTCGTTCTAAAGTGTTACTTTTCTAACAACTTTGTCTGATCTGAAACCAGATCTCTTTAATTAACATATTGTCGATTAATTTATGGAAAATTAGTTAAAGAAGATATAATTGAAAACATAAGCTTACCAACTCTTTTTTTTCTCTTCAAACAAAGGCTACATTCATTCGATCTAAATAATTTCTTATTTAGATTTACATTTTAAATAATATAGAAAATTATGTCAATTTTTATAAAGGAAAGGAAAAAAAAATCAAACCCATATATCTGTATCACACACACATGTGCAGACCATCAAATAAAAAACTGATTATTCAGATTATATGAACACAAATATCCATCATAATTTCTTATAATTACAAGCATAAAATCAATTATAATTTCTGATAATCATAAACATAAATATTTACCACAATCTCCTATAACTTTAAACTTATTCTCTAGAAAGAAACTGTTAACTAAAGCTACTGACAATCAATTCAATCTTAATTCTCATCAACTCTTTAGTAATAGACATTCCACACAAACACAACCTGTCTCTATATATGTTGTTTTTGAGCTATATAGCTATTACTTTCTCAAATAAAACCTAACTTTTCTTATAACAAAAAAAATTTTTTTCCACAATTACTTCAGTTTATTATATTTGGTTTATAGATGGTAATAAACCAAAAGGCTACTATATATATATAATACTTGTCCAGATTAGAACTGTATATTACAATATATAAAAAATAAAGAAGTTTATTGATCTTATTTAATTTCATTGCACTTGATGAGTGGATAATGGAGGTGTTGAATTAAAAATGTTAACTAGATAACCATGGCAACTTAATATTTTAAATATTTACTATTAATATTAGCATCAAATCATAAATTGGTTGTGACCAATTTTAAGAAAAATATAAATAAGTAAATGGATAAATAAATACTGGAAAATAAATAGGTGAATCATAAAATAAACCACTTGAATAAAATTGTTAGTAGTAATTATTACTGTCCATTTTTGTTATTACATTCACAATAACAACTTACTTATTACAAAATTAAATATTCATTTTTATATATTGTAACGGGCATATACGCCATTACATAATTTTTTTAAAAATTGAGACATTGAAAAGTTCACATTTAAAAACTTCTTTTTTTTTTTTTAAAGTCATAAAAATCGAAAATTAATTCTATCTTAAACTCGTATATATATAAAATTGCACAGATGAAAAAAAATTATTAAACGAAACTTTATTTAAAAAAAAGAAAAAGTTTTAAAACTAAATTTTCAACAAAAACTTAAAAAGATTTAGAGATAAAAATATATCTTTAAGTTTGGAAAACACATTAATTAATCATAAAATGGAAATGATTGTTTTAATTAGTTAAATCTAAACTAGCCCTTGGGCATTTAAAATGTGTAAGCAAAGGTCAGATAGGGGAGAAAAACAATAGGAACAGAATGGCCAATGAAAGAAATCCATCAAGAAATCGGACCTCAGTGAAAAGACCATCACCATCGATGACGTAATGCCCATTGGATCTGAAAGATTAATATAAAAGGAAAGGTTTCGAAATAAAAGAATAATTATTATTAAGAGAGGATAGATATGTGTTAAGTCAGAGAGGGTTGGAGGAGAAGGGATTGAAAGACACACTTTCAATTCCTTCAGTTGTTCAAAAAAATGAAACATCGTTTTCTGATATTGCGGACCACAGGACATCAAGGCCTGAAAGAATACCATCAACCATAAAGGACCAATGGTTAACTGCACACCGATTTCCTTATGACTTCATGAGAATTAACACCTTCCATTACAAGAAATCAGAGACTACGGACATTTTTCAAAACAGTAAGAAATATATAATTAATGAACATTTCTAAACAAAAAGAACTCTAAATACTAAACTTTTCAATATTTTAAATAGAAGAGTTTCCTATCTGACTGACTAAGTTAGTTATAATTTTATTTGATGTATTTCTTTTGTAAAATCATTTCCATTTATTTATTTATTTTTTGTTCTTTAAGTTTTATTATGATTTCTGTTTTTCATTAAACTAAATTATATAAATGTTAAATTTAAGTCGGGCGTGAATGGCTATATAGATTTGTGAAGTTTTATTAGGGGAGGGTAATCTTAGGTTATTCATTTCGTAGATGAATTAGGTCAATGGATTGGATATATTGGTGTAATTAGTAGATGTAGTACAAGGTTCGCTATGGGCAGAATTGCTAGTATATGCCACACACTCCCATTATGCCTATGGAAGAGATAATAAGACGGAGAATGCTGTCCCTTCCTATGGAGTTTTTTTATTGCCCTTCTCATCAGATAGATGTAGTATTCCTATCTGGATGAGAGTCAATTTCTTCTCTTAACCTATATTTGTGCTGTCGTATTCGTATTACATTGAATACATTGATATATCAGATGGATTGACGTTGGTTTAACTGTGAACTTTTGGCCTATGGTTAAATAAGGGATAAAATATTTTCTTTTCAAATTCAATCTATGTAGTCTATTCATACTCGACACTCTAAATGCATTAAATTTAAGTTGGGTATAGACACTTGCATGGATTCGTTATCGGTTAATTATGTTTTTGGTTTTCATATTTGATCAAAATATGTAGACAGTCGATAAATAATGATACCTTACAGTGAGTATCTAAAATGTATTTATTCGGATGTCTTTTAAGTTATTGGTGTCAATGCGGCATCTTATGATGAATGCCATTGGGTTTCTTATAAATTTCCCTCTGCAATTCCATCAATGACTTTATATTTTGATCATTTATGTTTATTTTTAAATGTTTTTTAACCTTGTAATCTATGAAACCGATCTGTACTCAATATTATAAAACAAACTTTTATGAATCCATCTATGCGAACTTATAAAAAATTAAAATGTAAATTAAAATCTAAAATCAAAGTTAAAAATGTAAGTTAAATTTTAAATTGTAAAACTGATACTAAAATAATTTTAAATCTTATATATGTTTGAATAAATGTTTGCGTGTTAATTACTGGCAGTGGCTTATTTTATTCTTTTTTAAAAAAATATTCTTAGATAAGAATTTATAAAATATAAATCTCTGCTGTTCCACTGAGCTAGTGACAATGGGATAGCGGTCAGAATCAAAGTATATAAAATAAAAAAATTTTTTTTCCCAAACTTACGTATCTGCCTACTATAAATTTTCTAGGTTCAAATGCCTAGATGGTGCCCTTGTAGTGCAGATACGTTAAGACTCTTATTCTTCCCGATTGTTATAATATGTTTATTTGTTTATTAAAATATATTATTAAGGATATATGTTTAAAAATATATGTTCAGTATAATAAATAAAAATATCATGTGAATTCTTTACTTTTGATTAAAAATGACAAATAATATTGAAATTGTAAAACAGGATTTTTTTTGTATTGAATGTTTTCTAAAAGTTTTCATTTTTATCTGCTATAACAATTTTTGTACACTAAAGAGTGTGTATTATTGAACAGTTGTCTTAACAACATTGATGTCAGCAAAAATATGATATAAATAGAACTGCAATGCTTTAACTTGAGTCTTATAAATTTTATCATTACTTAGGATGGACACTTTTAATTCATCTTTAAAACTTATCAATTTTATTTTCTAAATTGATTAATTTCCAATACCATGGAAGAATAAAAAATGTATCTGTCTCCCCATTCAATTGGGGCAGTTTGTTGATGAAATTCCAAAATGTAAAAAAAACTCCCCTCATCAAAGTGTGTTGTATTGCAAATAAGCTATAAAATATTTCGTTGTTAAAATTTAGGATTTCATCTATGTATTTTTGATTAATACAAACCCCAGGATGTGTATATGGATGTCATATTTTTGATTAACAAATTTCATAAGATTGATTAATTCAACTTCTATGTGATATTAATCAATTGAAATTTTACTTTCTTAACTTGGAAAAATGCTAACATTTATTACTCATTTGGATGTAACTGAATTTTTTTAATGAAAGAATTCTCTTCATATATTATTACCAATAAAAAATCCAGTAATGTGCAAACTTTGCATCAATCAAGTATCTGTTATTTTTAAAGATTGGATATATTTATATGTGTGAAAGAAAAATATCGAAATTTAAAAACAAAAGTAATTGAATTCAAATCCTCAATTGTTATTATTCATGCTTGTCTTCTCTACTTCAAGAATTGTTTCTATGCATTGGGATCAGAAATCAAGAAACAGGACTATGATGAACCAGTAGGTAAAAAGAAAGATACTTTTCACTTAGGTGGTATGATATCTATGTGTATATATTTTTGGTTAAAAAAAAGAAATGTGTACGTTTTGTTCATATTTTATTTTAAAATATAGGATTAAATAATATATGGGTTATTATATGATTTACATGATAAAAGATCAGAGAGATTCATTGTTTTGTTATTATTATGACCCAAGGTTGTCAAATATTTATTTTTTTGTTATTTAAGATTTAACTTGGGGATATTCACATAGAGAAGGGTTTAAGTACAATAGAGTTTTATGTTGGTTTAACTATTTATAAATTATATTAGTGAATAAATGAAAATGTATTTTTATTTGATCACATTTTGTTTTTCATTGTGTATCATATTTAAAGTCTAGATATTTGGAATCTCTCCTTCAGTTTATATATAATATTATTGTTGTTCAATACACTTTTGAGTTATATATATGTATATCTTTATTTATTATTCATTACTGATTTTTATATAATAATAGACTATCAAATCAATTATATATTAAAGAAAAATAGTATTGTACTTTTCAACGAGCTATGATTTTAGTTTATTGCATACATCATTTGTTTTTGTTCTTTTATTTACTTTTTATTACTATCATTATTAATTTTTATTATAACCTAATGAATTTAGAGTTGATTAAAAATACAATAAATCTGTCTAATTATTTTTCTTTTGAGAGAGCAAGATAATGTTTGATACTTAGATTTTAATCCAAGATCAAACCACTACAGATAATTGCAGTGGGGTTCTATGATTGTTATTTAAGTTTAATTAGATATACACTTTATGTGTTTATTACACAGAAATATTTGTTTTTTTTTATTATCTAAAATTAATATTAGGTATATAAATAACTTCATTAGTTCACGGTTAATTATTAAAGAGCTTATCTTGTCCAGTTATAAAGATCATGATAGATTTTATTCTGTCATTAGTCAGAATGATTTACCTTAGTTACTTACATTTCTTTGAAGTGAGGATAATAAATATTTTATTGACTAGTATATGTTTACCTTTGACTGAAATAAGTGCCAATACTTGTTTTATATGGTTTAATTGTTAATAAAGTATATTTTAATGATTAATTTACAGAAAATTTAAATAGAGGAATAATATTAGTTGATTATGATTCTGTAAATATCCAATAGAAACCTACTGTATATTTGATGTGATGATGTGATTGAATATTATAAATGCAAAGTATCTAATAGGTTTTCTGATAATAAGTTCTTGTCAGTCATTTCATTTTGAAGTATATAACTTAGGCAATGGTTGTATATTGACATAAAGTATAGGATAGATAAGTTACTATTTTTAATATTTTATTAAATTAGATACAAAACTGAGTAAGAGTTTATTTAAACATTATAAATATTGTAGGTATATAAAACATTCTCAAAATGTTATTATAATTATTTAGGAACTAGTATTTAAATAGAGATATCATTAAATGTTAATGTAAAATTTGCATTACTATAAGAAATATTAGATTAGTGAAGTATATCAGAACTTAATTATTTATTGATTTGAAGTGGGTCTTATTTAATTATAAATTAAATAGATATCTTAGGCATATATCATTGTTTAGGACAATAATATATCATTTCACTGCTTATCGTAGTTTATTTTGGGATAGTGAATAGATTTGGTGATCAATATCTGAGATAATGATCTTGTTTTCTTTCTTTTGTTTTAAATACTATCTGAATAAATTAGATTTTAATAAATATTGTCATTAGTATAATTATTTTAGTGTAGTGGATAATCTAAATAACTATGTATTACAAATATTGTTATTGAATAGGGTGACCAATGATTGAGCTAGATAATTTTGTGCAAGTTATAAGAGAGTTATTATTTATTGATTCATATTTTGCTCTATTATAAATATTGTCTTTTATTTTCAATTGTGTCAGTAATATATAGTAGTATAAAAACCTATAGGGCAATTTCTTTTGTTTCATGACAAATACTGACTAAACAAATGTAGAGAGATAATGGGATAGACGATCAACTATTATCATTACAAAATAGCTATCCAACAATGGCTGATGATGATCATGTACAGGTGGCAATCATTATATAATGCTGTATCAACTTTGGGGCTGTTACAAAATGGCAATCCATGTTTAGGTTAGATTTATATTATTATAAATAATGTATTAATTCCTGAGACATACTAAAGTTTTTCTGTTCTCATCCCATGTTCTAATCATTATTCTATTATAAAAATGGCAACCAATGATTGGGCTATATTAAAATTCAGATTATATTAATCATTTCCCAGTATCAAGTACAAAAAGATATAGGCATGATCTAACTTTTAACAACCTTTTAACAATCAAGTTGAAGTTAATTATTGTAAACATAAAACTAGTATCATTTAATATAAATGTAATTAAAGAGAAGAAATTACTTTCCTTCAAGTTACGAATAAGTAACACTATAAATTTAATAATGATCAAGAATAAAATGGACTTGCTTATTCTTTAAGCTTTTGATATTTATAAACTTACTTTTGGCAACATTGGTGGAAATTTAGAATGAAATTAATATACTAGTCAGATGAAAATATAGGATTAATAATTATTCAATTAATAATCAATTACAAACTAATTAACTATGAGTAATGTTTTTATTACAGTTCCAGAAATTAATGTGTCTTGTTCATTTCAGAAATAACATGGTAGTTCTACTTTAGATCACTCTTCTAATATTTATCTTAATTGATATTAATATAGGTTTTTTTAAAGACATTAAAATGCAATCCAGAGTATTTGTTATTATTTCTGCTATGATGATGTTTTTATCCAGTAATATTTATTCAGTTTTTTTTTATGATGTGAGGGCAACCAAGAATCTTGACATGACTAATCCATGTTAAATAAACTGACCCTTTACTTTCCATTTTATATGATATTAAATGGTTCACTCTGCCATAGTGATTCCTGGCCCCACAATATAATACACATGTACATCTCTCACATCATTTGTAAGTTAATACAGCTTTATATTTAAAATTATATTTTATATACTTGTGTGTGTGTGTGTTTTTTTTTTTGCTAAAACTTTGTGTGTTTTTTTGTAAAAAAATATTTAAAATATAACATTAAATTTGCAGCAAATATAACATATTATTTGTAAGTAATTTTTTTTAATTTCAAAATACAGGGTAAAAGTTCCTTATATTTGTGTTTTTTTTTTTTAATAAACTTTATATACATCTGCAATTAAAAGTTGTTATATTTGTGGGATTTTTTTTTTTTTTTTAAATTTAAATATAAGGTTAAACTTATAGTTCACCATTTTTAAATAAAGACCCAACTTTATCTTACAGTTTACCATTTCGTTGTTTTTTTTTTTTTTTAGGTTAAAAAAATAATGGAAATCTAAAACTTTATTACCCATTTTAAAATGTTTCAGAATTCTTTTTTCATATTTTCCCCTTTTTCCATAATGAATATATCTCTCCATCATTGGAAAGTACATATTTTTTTTTAGATTTGAAGTTACCTATTACATGTGGAATATGACAGTGCAAAATGCTGTATTATGTCAGGAGGGCAAGAGATGGCCTCGGCAACAGGTAGAGTCATACTAAAAAGGCACAATTCACAAGTACTTGTAGTATTGTAATATCCTTTTTCCATAATGAATATATGTCTCCATTATTTTTATTATATTTGAACTTTTATATTACATGTGCTATAACATATTATTCCTAGTGACATTCTAAGTTTGCAATATTTTTAAAATAATGCCTCCATAAAGATCTGTAAACAAATTTTATTGATTAAGTTTGTCTGCACATTCTTTGGAGGCATTATTTTAAACATATTACAAACTTAGAGTAATACATTATCAGAGTAAAATTTATTAATTTAAAAAAAAATGGAAGAGGTCAATATTTTTTAGGCAATTCAGTAAATCTAATAGACTTTTAGCTGATTCTTTATGAAAAAAGTCTAGCCTCCAAGGCATTGACTGTTTTAGTTTTTTGTAATCTTATTTCCCAACATTTGCAAGATTACTTCAAGGATATTTTAGGAATAAAAAATTTTTTTTTTGCTATTTTATTAAATATTTCTGATTACTTCTATACAATAATTATTTAAACTTTGATTTTATTCCTATATATTTATTTTTAAGAATAAAAGTTAATAAATTTGTATTAACAAAAAAAAAATATAGCATAAGTTGGTCATCACTTGTGAAAGTAATTGTGTAGTGTCATTACCTATAAAAATTAACACTGAGTTAGAATCTTCTGAGATATTTTAAAAATTATAAAGCAATTTTAAAATTTTAAAGCAGAATTTAGTACATCTATCAGATGTTAACATTTATTCATTTATGTTTTAAAAATAAATTTAAAATAAAAAAGATTTCATTGATTTTCTGAAGACTGCTTTTTTTAGATCATTGAATGACATTTTATATCCTTTGTTGCAAAGTTAGGATGCTTTTCATTTATAAAATTAAATTAAAAAACTTATCTTCAATTTATTGAGTTTTAATATAAAATAAAGATTGTAAACAGAAATGAAAGGTTGAACATTAATGAAAACTATCACCAGGTTTAACAATAAAAAATGTCAGCTTTTGAAATATTAAAATAATAATTAATGCTATCGTTTCATCTGACTGGTATATTAATTTCATTCTGAATTTCCACCAATGCTAACAACAAACTTATAAATACCCAATGCTTAAATAATAGGTAGGTTCATTTTAGTCTTGATTCTTGTTAAACTAACTGTGTTATTTTTCATATCTGAAGGAGAATTGATCTTAATTACAGATACATTAAGCTATTCTAATCTCTCTCTCTCTATATATATATATATATATATAGAGAGAGATATCTACTCTGTTATTGATATATATATATATATATATATATATATATATTCAATAACAGAGTAGAGAAACATATGATGGAATAGAAGTAAAAGCAAAATTGCATGGGTGATATATCAAACATGTTTTATGGACATGAGCAAACAAACATTAATATGTATAATACTAAAATAAATAACAAAAATTTAATCTAAATCCTAATTGTATTGTGAATAAACTAAAAATAGATCTCATGTGAAATGGATGAATATGATAAATTTTCTAAAATGATGAATAATAAATTTGAATAGAAAAATTTGAATTAGATTCTGAGAGATCTTTATTTTGTACTATATTAATAATAGTTGAATATGATGCTTATCATGGATAACAAATCAAGAAAAGTAAATAAAATGAATAAAAAAATACATACCACAAGAAATTTCTTGGAAAATTCCCATATAGCTTTTTATAAAGTTTCAATACACATAGAGAGCGTACCAATAGCTCTAACAAGCTCGTAAATTAACAAGTGCGGTTATGAGAAATATTTAAAATCTCTATCCAGAACACTCTTATCTCCAGACCATGGTTTCGGGCTTATGGCCCACGTCAGTGGAGAGCTAGAATATTCGGACACTAGACCTAAAATATCAACTCAAAAAACCAGCACTTATTTCAAACGTATATTTAAGAAGAAACTCTGAATTTTTCGGACATGAAAATGTCTTTAAATCCAGCTATCTAACTTAAATAGCTATATGGGATTGAAGTATATTCAGATCTACCATATTCTAATAGGCTCAGCTAGCCAAAGCCTTAAAGGTAAAATTATAATAATTAATAAAGCAAGTATATAACATGACATTACTTTTATGAGCTTGTAATTACAAAATGCCTGGGAAGCTCATAAAAGTAATGTCATGTATATATGACTTGCTTATTAATTATTATAATTTTACCTTTAAGGCTTTGCTATGCTGAGCCTATTAGAATATGGTAGATCTGAATATACTTCAGTATATAGTATTTAAGTTAGATAGTGATTTAAAGAATTTTATGTCCGAAAAATTCAGAGTTTCTTCTTAAATATACGTTTGAAATAAGTGTTTTTTTGAGTTGATATTTTAGGTCTAGTGTGAATATTCTAGCTCTCACTGACGTGGATAAGAAAATGGTCTGGAGATAAGAGTGTTCTGGATAGAGATTTTAAATATTTCTCATAAATTGTTAATTTAGAGCTTGTTAGAGCTATTGGTAGCTCTCTATGTGATTTTGTAATTACAAGCTATAAAAGTAATGTATGTTATATATGACTTGTTATTAATTATTATAATTTACCTTTAAGGCTTTGGCTATGCTGACCTATAGAATATGAGATTGAATATATAGTCATATAGTATTAAGTAGATAGTGGATTTAAAGAATTTATGTGAAAAATTCAGAGTTTTTCTAAATATATTTGAAATAAGTGTGGTTTTTGAGTTGATATTTAGTTAGTGAATATTTATATGAGTGATAAAAAACATGGTTGGAATAAGAGTGTTTGGATAGAGATAAATATTTTATAAATAGATGGAGATAATTTTTAAAGTTTCAATAATATTAGATGGTTCCCTTATGCTGTAGAACTTTTTTTATAGATTATGCACATCATTAATGCAAGACTAGTATGGCCTCTCATTCATTAATAAAAAGTTTCATTCTGATTATAATTTTTCATCTTTTTGTTTTAGAATTTTGCTTATTAATTCTTCTAGAATAAGCACTTGTTAACATTACAACTGGATTCCTAGTTGTAAAAAAAAACAACAGTTTTTTGTGTAACACATTCTCCAAAGTAAGTTTCACAGAGTTGGTAGAGGTTCCAAGCACTAGCCATTGAAAATATTACACTTCTATAGATATGCAAATTTATTTACTTATTTATTTATTTATTTATTTTAAAAAAAGAACTGACACAAGTTATTTAAAAGAAACAAATTTTTTAAAATAAAAATTAACCTTTTCCTTTCTTAATCAATCTGAATGTATTTTTTCTTCATTCAGACCTATCAAACCTTCACTATATTTAGTGAATAGAAAAAAAAGGAGGCATACTACTAGATATTATTATAACATGAAACATAATACATTACTTCAAATAACTCTGGTAAAAAATAAAGGTATACAATGCTTATTTTAAGTGACAGAGCTGGAAATTGCAAGAGTGTATTATGACCATAAACCAGCTGTTTAATGTTTGCCAGTAGGAAGAAATAAATTACAGTTACTTTGTTTTATAAGTTTATATTTAAAAGACTAATTGAACTTTAGCTTAACTATTTTCAGTTTGTATTTAATGGTTGGTAACCCAAATACTATTTGTAGAAATTGTCAGTTTTTTAAAAATAATAATAATAAATTTCACCTTGTTACTATATATATTATGTTAGCCTTTTGTAATATATTATATTAGCCTTTTGTAAGAACTTTATTGTTTGCTGAGATGGAGCAGCTGTCAATAAACCTGAATAATATGCAGAGAGACAAAGCTGAATTGAGGCAAGCAGTAGGAGAGATGGGAAAAGAAATACATGAGAAGGACAGAAAATGTCAACAGACATTCGAAGAATTTAAAAGCAGCATCACTGCTCAACTGCACATTAAAGGCAATGAAGTGTGCCAAAGCTGTGAAATTTTTAGGGATGAGATATGCATGAAGCAAGAAAAATACCAAGAAGAAGTCCAAAGAGAGTTCCAAGATACTCATACAAGGGAGGACCAGTTATACTCTTGACAAAATACTGAGTCAGAAATATGTGACAAGGCTTTTGAGGCTATAGGTTATGACTTGAAACATCTAGAGAACAAAATGGCCTCAACTGAAACTGAAACAATCTCAGGCAAAACAAATATGGAAAAGATGGTGGAAAATGTAAATGAGGCGCCTAACCAAATCAGTCATATGGATGAAGACATCAACCAGAGATTAGAAATTCTTGAATCCCAGCTGTGCCAAATGACATAAGCCATTGTCATGTGACAAACTGAAGTGGCCAAATGACTTGGAGTGATAAAGAGAAATGGATTGACACAAGGAACAATCTATAGATCACCATCAAGAATCTCAATAGGATGAGTGACCCCTATAAGGATCTACTTTCCCACATCAAGCAATGCCTGGAATAGAAGATCCTCTTTTTAACTTATAAGGAATAATCCCAAGTATGTATTTGATCAACAAAAATGCATGAATAGTAACCCCACAAATGAACCCCCACAGAGACAGACAGGGTGCACAATTGTGCACCACAGATCAGCACAAATTTGTGAGACTCAAGGTTTTCAAATGATCAGAAAATGAAGTCCCTATAGAACATCTCAGACGTATCAACCTATACTATTCTGTAAACTGTAATTTGTCAGAGAGTGAAAAACTAATCATCACATATAGCCATATTCAAGGGGATGCATTGATGTGGTGGGAATACATTATTCCAAATCCCTTCCACTTTTGATGATTATCAGGCCCTACTGATGAAGAACTTCTGAAACAGAGACAAGCAAGAAGTCCTACTCTACCAACTGTTCCAGGAAAGTATCTTTTGCCACCAGGTCACTAACCTGAGGACATTAAGTATGTACCCGTGAGAGCAAATAATAAGAATAATTAAGAGAAACTTGCCTCTCAGAATCGAACGATCACTTTTATGTACAATTGCTAAGAGCATTGAACAAGTGGCTAAGTTATTGAACAATATTGACCTGAACACTACCAATGTATCCACTAGAGCTCCTGAGAAAAGTAAGAAGAAGCCATCATTAACACCATTTATTATAAAAGGAGAAAAAACAATAATGATCTAAGCCATTGAAAAAGAAAATCATTACAGTAAATCTCTCCATGCACCTCATTGTCCAACAAAAACTGAATCAACAACAGTAAAAACAGGACAAGCCAGGATGCAGCAACTATGCACCCAAAGTTCAACAGCAACCAACTAGGATAGTGCTTGAGGCCAAGTTTCTCACCTCAAAAAACCAAAAAGATAATGAGGAATGCAAATCAAACCGTGAATCAAGAAATCCCTAATTTAATATGTTCATGGAAAGATGAAGCACCTAATTTCACTTTACAAAGTTTCCCCGTGATAGAGATTTTGTTTGAGGGTTTGCTAGTTAAAGCTTTGTTAAACTCTGATATCCAAATATCAGTGGTGTCAAATAAGTTCTATCATAAAATTTTGACTAAAAACCCCAACATCAAAACTTTATCACTGAAGTCAATTCAAGTTACCATGGCTAACAATAGGAAGGTTAAATTAACACAAAAACAGATTTGGTTTCAAATGAGCATTGGCCAAACAATACTCTATCAAGTATTTCTTATATTGAATGATCTAATACATGAGGTCAACTTAGGGGCCAACTTCCTGAACACAAACTATTGCACTATTGATTTCTCTTTCTCTGATAAGACAACAAGAATAAATGATGAGATCTTGGAAATAACATTGTTTTGAGATATGGCCTATTTAAAGTTGTGTGCATAATATCTATCCCAGGGGCACTCTTGGAAAACAAAACTGCAAAATCCAATTTTTTGAAAGTGATAATGCAGTGAAATTGTGATCAGTTATCAATGAATTTAGTCCATATTTTCTCAGAAATTCCAAGGATGATATAGAGTGTCCAACAGATAATCAAACTAATCCATGATCAAACATTCCAATCCAAATTGTACCCTATTCCATAACAGTAGCAAGAAGAGATATCCAAGCAGATTAGCATAATACTGGATTGGGGGAATATTTCCAAATGTTCTTTACCCTACTGTAACCCAATTGTCTCCATGAAATAAAAAGATAGGTCGATGAGATTTTTTGGATACCAGGCAAATGATCAAAATTACAGTCTCTGATAGAAACATCCCACCACCCATACATGAATTATTTGTAAAATTTGAAAACAGGAAAGTGTTCTCCACTTTTAATTTAACCTTCAGCTATTGGCAGATTGAATTCCATCCAGAGGATCACCAAAACATTGCATTTTGATATGATGGTTTTACATATTTGTTTAATAGGATGCCTTTTGGATTAATTAATAGTGGTGCTGGTCTAATTAGATGTTTAGACAAATTCTATCCACTGAGTTCAAACAGATTGGGACCGTCTCTGTGAATGATGTAATAATTGCATCTTCCATGGTTGAAAAACATCTTCAACATCTCACCATTTTCTTTAGAGAGTGCTACAAAAAGGGAATAAAGTTCAACTTCAAGAAAAGTACATTAGTATGTCATATCATTGCTTGCAATGGGATAACACATCATCCAGACAAAATCAATGCTATCAGAACTTTCCAAAATCCACTAATAGAAAACAAATCCATCATTTCTAGGACTGTGCAATTTCTATAATCATTTCTACCAGAAGTTCTCTGACCCTACAGAACTGTTGCTGAGATGCATTAGAAAGGATAAGCAATTGAATTGGATTGAGGAGCAAGATGAAGCATTTGTGAATATTAAAAGATTTCTTAGAGCAAACAATGTTAGCCTTCCCTGATTTTAATAAACCATTCCATGTTCAAACAGACAGTAGTGGCTACAGATTAGAGGTAATTCTATCCTAGATCCAGGAGAGTGGCCAACCTGGAGTCCTCTACTATATCAACCTGCTCCTAAAGGGTCCAGAAATAATTTACATAATTAGTGAGAGGGAAGCACTATTGGGAAGCACTAACAATAGTGTGGACCTTTCAGAAATTTCAACAAATGCTTCTCAGATCAGAGATAATAGTGATCACTATGAGAAAAGCCTCGAATTCCTGAATCATAGCTACCTGACCAACAGTCACCTAATCAAATGGAGTCTGCTATTACAGCAATTCAATGACACAGAACAATACTATAAGGGATATGAAAACATTGTACCTGACATGCTTAGTCAAAACCCATGTAGGTTAGAACAGAACTACCTATCGGTAGATAATGCCTACATTACTAATGTAAATTTAATGATTGATAATAATGTAGAGGATAATTTAGAGAACCTACCTGTGATATAGTATAAAGACCCAGATCTTAATTCAATTATTAAAATTTTAAAAGGAGAGAAAGTTCTGCATGCATCAAAAGATCTTGCCCTTTGTAAGTTAGAGAAGGAAGTCTTACTCTATAAAGTAATTCCAGATGCAGATGAATGGAGACTGGTAATGCTTAAACCATTAGAATCCCACTCATAAAGTATATACACCATCTGTATGTATGCTATAGTGCTCATAAGACAGAACACCACTCTTAAGAATTGATTTTACTGGCCAAAACTGTACTGAGACATCTCAAGATCACTCCAAGATTGTGACTGGTATACTTACAAGCCAAGTCAGTAAGCCAAAATTATAGAAACACTTTGAAATCAATTATACTGGAGAGATTAAATAAGATCATAGTGAATGATTATTGTTGCACCATTACCCCTATTTAACAAGCAAAAATATATATTGGTTGCATATGATCTCTTTTCCAAATATGCTTCTGCTTACCCAATACTCCAAGCTAATATTAGGAAAGACTAGAACCATTTCAACAGATTATGGTACCCCTTTCCTATTTATGGAATGGAAGAAATGGGTAGAAAAATCCCAGTTAAAACTTGTGCTCACATCCATTAGAAATCCACAATCAAACACTTGCAAACATGTAATGCAGTAACTTGGATCTTTGTTTAGGATTTACCTAGAGGGTGAGCATAAGGGTGGGTAAAGCAAATGGAATGTATAGTTAATTACATTAATTGGAGCATAAACAAAATGACTAGCACCTATTAGATTATATTTTAATCAACCAACACTTACACTGTTTGTGAAATACCAACTCATGATTATACATAGTAAAAGTGATAGAGAAAAAGGTATGTAAAGAGTGTATAAGCAGCTTGTGGATATGGCTGATTAAAGAAATAGGAATAGAAAGAAAATCCCACATAATTTTAAAGTAGGAGATAAAGTCTTTATATGGACCCCACATTTAAGTAAATTGCAGGAAAACAAATACAACAAGTTTTACTGCTTGGATAAAGGATCCTTCACCATTGTGAAACAATAAAGTCTCAGCACATATTTTGGAAACTCCCCATAACCATGTAGTTACTTTACCCAACATGTACCAAACAAAAGATAAAAAAAGATGATATATTAAACATTTAGGAAAAGAATTAATATTAAAGATGTGTTACTAGAGTAATTAATGTTGATGAGCCTATACCTAAATAAGTGCTCAAAGGAAACCACTGGGTTACCTAACCAAGATGTAGGAGTTAATCAATAGCAGATAATGGAAACTCCAATATTCAGTAAGACCTAAGAAAAATCCAATGTCTTAAGGAAGAGCAGAATGAAGGGTAATAAATAAACCTATATGTTCTCTGTAACAGGGATACATTGCTGGTTAAGTCCAGACTATATTATCACCAATCAATCAAAAAAACCTATACCTAAGTCATACCTTAGAAGAGTGTGTCTAGCAATGAAATGAGACATAAAGCAACATGAATATAGCACCTAAAAGAAGTATACTTTGGAGCCTATCATTTAAATACCATATTGCCTGATATTTGATATATACTTACACTATTATGAGTGTTAAAATTTTGATCATAAGTTAAAATTTTAACCCTGTAAGGAAGGGGAGTTGTAAGTGTAGTTACAATCCTAAAAAAATCACATTGTTACATCACCAAATCAAGCTTATCAAAACCTTATGCTTAACCAATAAGTTCTTGAACATATGCTATGATTTTTTTGCATACATATATACACTATCAATATTTGCATCATTAAATTGTGAGATAATAAATATCACAACAAACTATTCTTTTAAAGAAATCCAATTTGAAAGACTAGAAATAAATGCTTTAAAAATCATATAAATGTATATGTATATTAATAACAAACTAACAGCCAGTGTATTATATGTGACAAATCAAGCAATACAATAGTGTGGATATAGATAAAGCAAGCATAGTGTGACTCAATATCAAGTTGATCACTAGGTAACCAAGTGTGGGAAACAAAATTAAAATTCCATTATGTAATAGTTCTAATCAACTACTATGTGTGTAATTTACATAACAATAAGTAACTATGATAAAATAGGATGAAATGCAAGATATAATATGCCAAGTATTGGAAACAATCTGACTTTATCTCAAAAAAACTAAGTTTTATACAAAAGCAAGGGGAGTTTATGTCCATCATCTTTTAAAATAATGCATTGGTAGTAAAAAGTCAACATCATGACAGCAATTTTTTGAATGATAAAGAAAATGGATGCATGTTCTAAAATACTCATTTTTCTCTACAAATTCAATAGCATAAGATGAAAAAGAAGTACCATCAGTGATTGAATTAAGAGTAAAAGAATAAATCTATGCAGTTTGGCAAAATAATTATAGGGTTTTAAACTGATTAAAAAGAAATAATGACATCATTCATGCAGGAGTGGAAAAGAATAAAACACCAGTTGATGAAAATTTGTCTTGCATATAAAGCTACCAAATGCTAAACTACAACAGAATAAAACTTATGTATTTTAGAATGTGCAGTGTGATGTATTTTGGCTAAATTATTGGTGCCATAGGGATTGAATGTCACTAATTCTAACCATGGAAGCATGATAACATCATTCACCTACTCTTACAAAGCCTAAAGAAATATTCACCATCTTATATCAAATGTCTACATGTGAATTAAGAGAAATATTGTTGGAAGAAGATTGAGGCAATATTGTTTCATGCATCTTTAGGTAGAAATTTCAGCAAAGGATCAATTTTTATCTAAGAAGATTCATATGGAAATTATCGACTGTATGTATGAAGGACATTGTTGCTGAACTCATAGATAACAATAATCAAGATGATGTTATGGAAATCTTAATTTTGTTATGTTTCATTACTATGTATACATTTGTTTTTTATTTTTATTTCCATGCTTGGAAGCCAAAACAGCTACATTTTAGAAGAGTTGATTATAAGTGTAAGCAGAAGCAAAAAGGGGGGATGGTTAGGTTTATTTGAACATTTTTCTTTTGTTATAAATAAAATTTAGATCCTGTCCATTAAAGTTTGAAGATTTTCTATCCTAATATAAACTGAGCACTGATTATATATATGGGTGGGTGCTGATGATCAGAACCAATTGATGAAAGTTAGTTTACTATGAAATATGTATATTGGTGATCGCATATCTTTTTCATGTATGTGGTCATGTATATCAGTTGTGTAAGATAGAATGAATAGCTGAAGGGAGCTTGAAAGTCTGTATATATGCTTTGAGTCTCATCTTGATGTTTTTTATCAACATTTTCATACTCATAACTAAAATTAACTTGTAAACTCTTTTATCATTATTGAAACCCATTGACAAATTTTTATAGAAAAAGCATGGTTGGTCTGAATTTTAAAATGTAATATTAAAGTTATTCTAACTGAAAATGACCCACATTTTTGATATAAAATGAATTTTAATATAATGTTTTTATTGATGTTAAAATTGAAAAAAATTTGAAGGAGTTAAAATCTTACATGTAGCAGATGTCTTCTTTGTTGTTGTTTTTTTTATAGAAAAAATACCCAGAGAGTGTTCACATTCTTCAGGTCTAGTTTTCATGTGAACATTTTGAAGTACAATTTAAAATTATTTTTTGCTTATTTATAAAATATTTTTGATTATCCTTACACACTAATTGATTGATTATTATAAAGAAATATACAGATAAACTTTTGATTGATTTATTTATTTACATTTTATATTCAAAAATAAAAGTTAATAAACTTGACCATAATATTAAAAAAGACAATGACTATTATGTCATTATCTGTCAAAATTGGCTTGGAGTTAAAATCTTTTAAAATATTGTAATTTTTGTAAAAAAAAAAAAAATCAGACTTTAAAGTAGAATTTGATAGAATTATCATTAACCTATATTTATTCATAAAAAAAAAAAATTTAAAAATAAGTTTATTTGTTTTTAGTTTTAGAGTTTACATAAATATCTGTAATGAGATTTATGATACATTGTTATATTTGCAGGTCAGTTTTTAAATATTTAAAATAATCAAACGTTTACTTATAAAATTAAATTAAAAGGAAATTAAGTCCAATTTATTTAGTTTTAGTATAAAATAAAGATTTTCTAAAAACAAAGATTGAGCATTTCTGAGAATTCTCATCAGATGGCAAAATGGAAGGATTGATTAAAAAAATTTTTTTCTTATAAACTATCTTCTTAAAAATTCTTTTCTTGGAGTATAAACTGAAGATTATAGTTTTATCTTTTCATCAAAACATCATTATTGACTCCCACAATAACACAAATTGCAATCATGTAAAAATATATATGACATAATCTTAATCTCTTTTTTTAATCTCATTGTTTTTTTATTAAACTTAAAATGTAGAAACTTTAATTATTTATAATTAGTGTTCTTATAATCTTTTAGATTTAACCTCTTTTATTGCTGATTATTTTATTGGCTAATTGAGGAAAAATCTTTAAACGGTTAATTGGCCAAGTTACAAACTCAACTGTCAAAATATATTTATCTTTTAATATGATATTCACTTTAGTTTTGTTTGTAAAAAGTATATTAATAATTTGTCATGTTATGAGAGTTAAAAAAAGTTTTTTCACAAATAAATATTTGTTTATAATTTTAAAAAAATTCAATAACGCAAATCTTTAAACGAACGTTATTCACCAATAAAAAGTGTTGCTGACATTTTGTGACGTCAGTTATTTTTTTACAGTTCTTAAAATAAATAATTTTTGCTAAACTCTTAACTATTTTTCTAAAAATAATTTTATTTTTTAGCATATTTTCTCAAAATATTTTATAATATGTCAAAAAAACCTTTTAGAATAGTCTAAAACAGTCGTTTATCGCTTTCGAAATAAAACAAAAGAAATTGGAGTGATTTCGTTATTGACAAGAGATTTTCTTTGTTGTCAAAATTTATTAACCAATCAGATCTAAGATAAGTCCAGATAGATCCGCCTCCCTTCTTTGTTTAACCTTAACTGGCAGGTTTATTGATTTTTTACTTATAAAATAATTCACAAGAGGGCATCATCTTACGGGACTTTGTATAATCTCTCGATTGACGTAAATCTTTATTTTCCATCTAAAATTGCCAGGATTTGAACGAAGGAAAGTCCATCAAAGTCCATCACGTTTTTAATCGTGACTGTCTAAAAATGAGTTAATTTACCTAATCTACTAATCTTGTTTTTTTTTTTGAAGTAATGTAATATTCTACATTTATTCAAACATTTACTATTACAATTGTGTATTAAAATATATTCTTTTTCTTTAATTTTTAAATCTTTCAGTTACTAATAAGAAAATTAATTTATTACAATTTTTTTTATGAAATATTATTTTTACTAGTTCCATTTTACAGAATTTTTAACTCCTTTTTTTACATTGCTTTGTGACTATTAGCATCCAAACCCTCCCATGCATGGTATCACATGCCTGACTATGAACATAAAATAAATATAAAATATCTATTTCAATATGTACAGTGTTTCAATTATATGTAAAACATCCAAAGCAATAACTTTTCAAATAATTTTAATAATAGTGCATTTTCTCACTACATCAAGAAGAAAATATAAAATGACCAATTACTTTCCTTTCTCAGAATTTATAAAATTATAAATCCACAAGTTATTTAATTCAGGGCAAACTATAAATCAGACTCAGATATAAGTACAGCCTTCTTCAATATAATCAAACATTAAACTTTTCAAAATAGAGAGAGTTTTTACTCTTTTATTATGACCTTTGTCAATTAATAATCGATATTAAACATATAATAATTAATAAATACAATGTTTTAAACTATATGTAAAACATGGATAGTAATAATCTTTTCAAATACTGTTAACATTAATATATTTCTTTGATAGATCACAAAGCAAATATAATTACCATTTATAGTTGCTTTCTTGGAACTCGTAGTTACTGCAAACTAACAAGGTATATATAATTAAGTTATGTAATTCACCCAAGTTATATAATTTGTTGGGTTTGCAATGTCTTTAAGTTCCAAAAAAAAAAAACAAGCATAAATTATCATTGTCATTTCTCTTGATCCAACAAAGAGGGGCATTGATATTAACAATATTCAAAAAGAGTATTACTTCTAATGATATATAAATGTTTGTGCATGCGCACATATACATTAATGTACATTTGTACACATACTCAAACACAGAAAAATAATGCCTTTTTTTTAATATTATTCATAATTACAATCTTTTAATTCACTTATGTACTCGTGGATTATATGACCCCAAGAAGAAAAAAGTAAACCAATTCTTTATTCTTTAAATAAAATGAGATTAGAGTGACTTTTTATTCGGCAATAATATTTCTTCGGAAATTAATATGTCGAAACTTTTATTTAGATCATCGACACAGATATTTTAAGAAAGGTTTTAATTACAGTTAAATCCTATTTGCTAAAACGTAAATTATTAATCCGATATTTATAATTTGTTGTCATTTCTT
Organism: Epiperipatus broadwayi; assembly: GCA_028023455.1. Taxonomy (NCBI): domain Eukaryota; kingdom Metazoa; phylum Onychophora; class Udeonychophora; order Euonychophora; family Peripatidae; genus Epiperipatus; species Epiperipatus broadwayi. The sequence goes on from JAQFVV010000635.1 coordinate 308,488, forward strand.
AAAATGAATGGACTTAATATTTTGGAATAAGGATATTTATTCAACATATATTTTATCATTATTTTCATTACCCATATACGTTTGAACTTACTAATGTATACAAAACACATATATATGCGTGCAGACACGTAAATTAAGTGTAATTAAAACCAACATCACAAATATCTCACAGCCCCCTCCATATAAAACAAATTTCATTAGGTTGATAACTACCTATTAATGAAAGCTTTTTGTCTTACTAAACCTTCTAGCTGAGAATAATTCGATTTATTGATCTATAGATGGCTAATTAGTTTAGCTATGATTTTGCTAGCTAAAAAAAATTGTTCAAATTTCATAGCACTAGATCCTACATAATTTATATATATTACACATACAAACACATACACACTCACACTAACGCACACATACATAGTACATGTGTTTGTGTTGCATATATAGATTATATGTGTATGTATACAATAAGTTTACTCACTGAAATACATACTCATAAATATAATATATTACTAAGTAGATGAATGCGCGCTATAGAAAAGACATTAACAATCTACTTAGATCCGAAAGTAAACTTTGCAAAAGTTCTAACTAAATTTGTATTTACTTTTAAAAGACTTGCTACTTTATTTATTTATTGCTTTTTGTTTTCTAATTATCTAATTGTTCAAATTTCAATTTCAATTTTTTAAAATCAAACCTATTTTGCTGTTAAGAGTTGACAGATGGCATGCCACAAGTTGCATAATTAAAGATAGAGCCAGCTGTTTCTCAAGAGTGGCCACTATAACCAAATCTAATTATCGGAGTTAAGGGAGTAGCTCTTAACTAACTCGTACTAAGGAAAGGGTGATTTTTCGAGAAAGCTTCTCAATTCATCTTCCACTTTTACTTGGAATTGTTCTAATAAGACTTGACGCTTCTAAAAAGTTCTTAATATACTTATTACTTTTAGATAAGTCATTTAAAAATGACTTCTTTAAATCTCTGAGTATGAATAATATATGTAAACAATATTGTATATATTACAAAAATATGTATTAATGCAATATCTTCAAATATTTATGAAACTATCTTTCTTATTTCCTATAGATGATGGTGAGAACTTTCAATTAAAACTCATAGTGCATAGCCCTCATCAAAATGAAATCATATGCCTGTGTGTGTGCGCGTGTGTGCGTGTTTTAAATATTTCTAATAATTAGAACAAGTAATTAATTTAGAGACAACAAGTATGTTCATTCACTAATGATATAATTAGTCTATACAAAAAACATTTCTATGAATCAAATTTTACAAAATTTGAAAACTAACAACTCAAAAACATATTCCACCTTTATTGTTAAAAGGAGGTTGCCTTGACAACAGATTGAAATTGTTGATTGTTATTGATATTGGGATTGTCTGTTGATTGACATTAATGATATATATAAATGCATTTATGTTTTGAACGGGAACACAACTATATTATTTTAAGAATATTAAAATTAAAATAAGTATAGATTAAGTACTCATAAAAGTATGATAGTACTTCATCATACTGAAATCAACTTTTTTTTTTTAGATAGCGCATTGATATTAATTTACTGCTTTTATCCTCTATTTAAGGTAGCTAGATATCTATTTATTGATTACTATTAAATGTTTAGCTAAATTTGCATGGGATGCCTGCCTTAAAAAAAAATTCTAATTCTGTTTGTGATATTAAAATAAATAAATCAGGATTTAACTAATCCAGGCTAGAGCCCTATATTATTAACTCTTACAAATATAATTCATACATACAATTATCTTTTCTCTCTTAACTGACACACAGACATATGTATATAACAAAATTTAGCCTACCGAGTAAATCTCCAGTGTAAATCTTATCAAACTTATATTTAACTAAACTTATTTATTCCCTATAATAATACTAATTTAAGGAGGTAGCTTTCAATGGGTCCTACTATTTTTAAACAATAATATAAATTTAATTCGATGACTGACTAACCTTAGATATACAAAATCAATACATCTTTAAATATAACATCATAGATATGGTACATATTTAAATATATGAAACAATGATCTAAATACTTGTATTCATATAAACAGGTCCACACATGCATAAAAGTATATTTCAATTTCATCAATGTAAGGGGCATATCCATGTATAAGATATTCTTGATCATATTAAAAATTAGTAGTGAATTTATCTATTTAACTTAAAATTACGGTGCTTATAATATTGATTTCTTTTTTCTTATAGTCATCATTTATTCTTTGACTAGGACATTTCACATATATAAAAATATTTTCTCCATTCATGCATACACATTATATTTGCCGCTATGACTACTATATTTTTTAGTTAATTTATCTAAATTTAAATAGTATTTAACAAATTAAAATATTACAAAAAATCTTTCTCTGTTTAAATAAGACTTAGATTTTGGTTTTTTTTTTAATACTCTTTTATATATTTGAAAAAAGATACTTTTCTTTTTTTTTTTTAAATATACATTTTTAATTCAAACTAAATTTTACACTAATTCTATATAAAAAGAAATGAATTTTTATTTTCTATATAATTAAAACTAAACGTAAGATAAATTACAACTAATAAATCTTTTGCCCCCCCCCCTTTTATAATTAAAAAAAATTTACAAATATAAATATAGTTTTAAAAATAATATATAGTTAATCACAATTTATATATATTCAAATTTCGAGGTCAACAAAATAATTGTTTTTAATATCAATATAAATTATGAACAGGTTTTTAGAAAAATAACTTATATTAGTATGTGTATATGCAACCATGGCAGAATATTTCTTAACAGAAGTTCTTTCTGCAATTCATTGTAAGACTTCATAATTCAGCTGGTGTTCAATAATAAGTGCCTTAGTTTTATTTTATCTTTTTTTTTTTTGGAAGTCAAACATAAAATTTCTCATATAAACTTCCTTGACAGGATAGAACTTTTTTCCTCTGATTTACAGTTATGTTTAATGCAATTTTGCATAAATATTTGCTGGTTAGTCATTATTTTCTCAATTGCATTATGAGTTGGAACTTTTTTAAAATAGCATTTCAAGTTAACAGATTTTGGATCCAAGGCAGAATTCAGAAAGTCAGTGGCTTCTTAGACACTAAACATATTCTAAGTTCAAAGATCAATCCTAAGAGTTAATATGCAAGAAACAGTAATGAATTTCTAAAGAAAAACCTGTTTATATATATATTGAAGCGATATTTATATATGCTTCATATTCATAATTCAAAAAATTCTAAGGAATTTTAAAAATAAATATTTTAAACAACTTTAATATATATATATATGTTACACTATAATTAATGATAAATTAATGAAACACA